>CBVK0103430957.1:0-11736 GCA_900067695.1 Picea abies | reverse complement strand
AGAGAGATACCTTGGCCTTCTATGCCTGTCAAGGGTCTAACTGGTGATCCAGAAGACACAACAACTAAGTCTTTGGAAGAATTCAGTCACATAAACAGTCACTCAGAATTGGGGTGAAGTCGAAATTCCTCTCGAGTATTGGTAATTCGAAAATGTTCTAGGGAGTCAATTCATTCCACTTGTTGTATGGTGACGTCTTGGACTTCTCTCTACCGAGGATATCTCTCAGGTGAACTTGTAGGAAAGGGTTGAGAACCTTCTAGATGCTCTGGAGATAAACCCTGCATTCTACATGAACGACGTGGAGGAGCTATTGTAAATGAGAGACAAACTTATGAAGAAAAAATGTATGGTCAACTTCAGTAAACAAACAACACGTGCTAGTAAACAAAATCTAGGAAGAAAAACCAAGTAAACAAGACCTTCTAATTCCGAAGTTACTAGTTGGTGATGAAATCCAATGTCTCAACAATGAGATGAGAAGGGGCTAGGCTATGGTGAAAAAGTTACACTGACAACCTGCTTAACAGACTTACACCCTGGTGTAAGCTCCCACACATAATTATAGGTATACCCTCCAAGGAGCCTGAGTGATTTTGGCCAATGTCGATTCCAGGTACTTTGAAGACTTGCCCCTTCACAGTCACCTTGTGTAAGACCCTAGAAAGATAGGCCACTAAGGTTACTACTGACAACAGTAAAGCCTGGGGAGACAATCAACAGTCTGATCCACATGCAAGGGCAGGGTATCTAGCCTGAAATCAACTCAAAAGGCTTCCACTCATCATTGTGAGTATACCTCTAAGTGATCCCCGTAATACATGCAATTTCTACACCAATATCAACAAAGCAGGGTGAGTAACTCTGTCAATATCAATGCGACCTTGTCAATATCAATGCGACCTCGTGTTTGACCCTTGTGTGAGAAGGGCTTCCCATGAAAATATATTGTAAATGGAATTTGACATTCCTTAACACAAGATGCTATTGTGTGTTTTGTGCTTTGGAGAGTGTATCTCTCTTCCTATTCCAAAGCAATAGCCTAGCTAAATGTTGGTGTAATAGAGCCCTAGGAAAGAGTTACTAGTTAAATTTTACAATTGCGTGGGGTTATTCAGGGTTGTTGTTACTCAAAGGAAGCAGAGATGAAATTGATTTTGTGTGAGACTCTGACCCAACAATGCATGGACAAGAATGAAATATATCAATTTTTCGTTCAATGCATCCTATGTACGGGAGGGAAAGAGAAGTTTTCTGGATCAACCTTGAACTACAATACACAATTTCCTTTAAAATGCAATTGCAACAAATCACGCAAAAATAACAATTCTCTATTGTTTCTTTTTCAATAATTTCAACAACTGATTTTCAATACTTTCAAAGACGAAAATGCTTTTGAAAGAAAAACGTTGTTCACTTTTCAAAAAGGACCTACACCATGATGGTGAGAGTGAAGAAAACCAAAAACTAATGAATAAGCAATAGATAAAAAACCAAACCAATCTTTCAATGGAAACAAAAATAACAAGCAGACCAAACTAGTCTTTTCAATTGCATGAGAAAAATGATCTTTTAAATAATAAGCAAATGATAAATACAAAGAAGCTCAACTTTCAACCAATCGACGGTTCTTAACCAAACAAGCACACTTAGATTCCAAAATTAGAGAGTATATCTTTGCAGAGAAAATTCAAGAAATGAAAGTCAAGAAAAAAGTGACAAGAAGAGCCTTTGATTTCCTAAGACTGTTCGTGTACAAAAACGAAGACAAGAAAACATCAACCAATGGTCCAAGAAGCTCTTTTCAGGCACGTATACTAATCTGGGCAGCTGAAAATGCAAAAAACACAAATCCAAAATTTTGAAAAGAGGGTTTGCAGGATAACAATATTACACAGTGCGAGAATGGGTCATTCTTATAGGCCAGCTTTGAGTAGAGTGCGAGAACCTCACACTGGACCTAAAAGTAGGGTGAAAATTCAATCTATTCTTGTAGGCCACTGTGGAGTGCAGTGCAAGAATGTCTGAAACAAAGCAAATTTTTGGAAAGGAATTTTTTTTTGAAGAGGCCTTTGGACCCAGAGGGTCTATCAGGGTATCCTGAAGACTCAGATATTGATATGAATGGAGAAAGGTAAGGCAAGGGAAAATGGCCAAGGAAAAACACCAAAAACCACAAAGAAAATAGGTTATATCCCCAGTGGAGTCGCCAATTTTTTTATTGAACTAATCAGTAGGTGCGGACACTAATAGATCTCCCTAGATCCACTTGGATCTAGAACAAAATAGGACAGGACATGACTCTTTCCCTAAGTTTTGACCATTGAATTAGCTAGTAGGGAGGAAGAAGTAACATACCTTTGTATCGCTTCCTAGGGTCTTTGTTTCTCTCGCTTCACTCCGGTGCTCTCATGAGGTCAAGACCAAGACAATACAAACCAACCAAAGTGAAGATGGAAAAATATATTCAACTGTCAACTTATGTGTATGATCAAGGAAATACACAATAAAGTGAGAATGACTTTATGGGAAAAGGACATGCCACTGTATCATATTAATCAAAAGTAGAAGATACAACTTGATCGCCTTGATGTCGCAAGCTTCATTTCGGTGGCTCATGGATCCAACACACACACACTTGCTTGATCCTTGTATGAAGAAGATCAAATCCCTCTTGATAGACTTGCTAGAGTCTCCAAGCTCCTGTTAAAGCTAGGTCCTTCACACAATTCTTTCACCAATTCTCCAATGAATCTTCCTTAACATTTTCCATGAGAATTCTATCAATATATAAGAGAGGATGAGATGGTTACTTGGACAAGAATGATCCCACAATATCAGGGAAACCAGTAAAAGGATAACCATTCAAATGCCAACCCATTCTTCTGAAAGATTCCCTTCTAGAACCATCTAGACCTCATCTTTTTCCAAGATTTAGAACAAGTTCACACCCTAGCTATGTAGCACGGTGCGAGAAGTTCTCACCCTAGCTGAAGGTAGCCTATGAGAATGGGTCATTCTCGCACCCTAGGATATTAGCAACCTGTGAAGTCTCTTCAAAAGTAAGTCTTCTAGGAAGAGATAAATGCCACTTTTCTCAGGAGAAATTTCTTATGAGGAGCCTGAGTACACCATAATCAATACATCATCAAGATTGACCAAAATCATGGGTAACAAAATGACTTTACATTCTACAGATGAGAGAAAACTGCTCAAGATCTATTTACAACATGCAAGTATGCTCCCCTCTAGCTACAACATTAATGTATGCTTCATTAATTTTACAAAACATTTCAAAAATGTGCATTGGTGATTTTCCAGTTGTCTTCTGCCTTCATGTTCGCTTGGCTGACTGCTTACAATGCTCCTGCATCATACTCCCATGCTTGAAAATTTTCATGAACTTTTGTTCATGAGCTCTTGCATGGTCTACCCATGCTTATGAATTTTTTCTTCATCTTCCCAACCGACATCTTCAACTGGATGTCCTTTCCATTTGACCAAGTATTCAAAATACTCTTTCCTCCTAGTCTTCTTGCTAACCCTCTTTTCAATTATGATTTCACTCTGTGGTTTCCCAGCTACAGGCATTTGTTTGGCCCATTGAATTTCTTTCTATTCCTTGTCTTCTCCTACTTCTTCATCTCTGTAAGGGTATAAATCCACAACATTGAATATCATTGAGATTCCAATCCCATCAGGTAATTCAATCTCATATGTGTTTTCCCCAAATTTCTTCATGACCTTACATGGTCCAATCTTTTTCATCTTCAGTTTGTTATATGTTCCCCTTGGGAACCTTGCCTTCCTCATATGTGCAAGAATCAGATCACCAACTTTAAATTCATGTTCTCTCCTATGTTGATCTGCTCTCCACTTATATTCTTGACTTGAACTTTGCGATCACTCCTTGACTCGGTTGTGAATCTCCTTCATTGCTTCTGCAAAGTCCTCTGCACTAGCACTCTTGAATTCATTTTGTTTTGAATCTCTCAATTCAGAAACTCCCCTTGGCTGCATTCCATATACAATATGGAATGGACTCTGCCCTGTGCTTCTATTGATCGAATCATTATAAGAAAATTCCTCCTGTGGTAGAATGTGATCCCATTGACTATGGTGTTTAGTCACTAATCTCCTCAACAAATCTCCCATGCTTTTGTTCATGACTTATGTCTGCCCATCCATTTGAGGATGATACGCTAAGATAAAAGACAAACTTGTCCCCATCTTCTTCCATAAAGTCCTCCAAAAATGTCCAAAGAACTTGGTATCCTGATAAAAAACGATACTCCTTGCCAAGCCGTGAAGTCTGACAACTTGCTTGAAAAACAGGTTCACAATATGAGTTGCGTCGCTGGTTTTCTGGCATGGTGTGAAATGTTCCATCTTTGAAAATCTATTGACTAACACAAAGATTGAATCATAGTCTCTCTTTGTTTTTGGTAGTTTCAATATAAAATACATGTTCACTGCATCCCACAACATTTTTGGTATGGGTAATGGTTGATGTAACCCTGTGTTCTACCTTTTCCCTTTTGTGTGCTGAAAAATCATGCATTTGTTCACAAATTTCTTAACATCTTTCCTCATCCTTGGCCAAAAATATGAGCCATTAAACATTGAGAACATCTTATCATGACCAAAGTGTCCGGTCAATCCTCCACTTTGTTTTTCCTTCAGCAGGTTCTCCCTCATGGAGCATTTTGGAATACATAGTTGATTTCCCCTGAATAATAAACCATCATGGATCATATACTCATTCCATTGGATTTTGTCCCTGAGAATTGGATTCTCATATGCCTCATATGCCTCCTTAAAATTTGGGTCATCCCTATACATTTCTTTGAGGTTACCAAAACCTAAAGTCTTGACTTTGAATTCCTGCATAAGCAAACATTCCGTGCTCAAAGCATCAACAACTTTGTTAGCATTTCCATAAATATGCTTAATCACAAAAGTAAAATTCTGCATGAATTCAACCCATTTAGCATGCTTTTGGTTCAACTTCTCTTGTTGAGTCACAAATTGTAAAGAGTGATTATCACTGTACAAAACAAACTCTTTGGGAACTAGATAGTGTCTCCATTTATTCAGTGCTTGTATGATTGTATAAAATTCTTTGTCATATGTTGAGTACTTAATCTTCACTTCATTCAATTTCTCACTAACATATGTGATCAGCCTATCGTCTTGTCTCAAGACCATTCCAATTGAAAATCCACTCACGTCACACTTGACCTAGAATGTCATGATAAAGTCTAGAAAAACTAGAATTGCTTGCTTCGTGATCTTCTTCTTCAGCAGATTGAAACTCTTCTCTTCTTCCTCTGTCCAGTGAAAATACTTGTTTCTTTTCTTCACTGTATCCATTATTGGTGTGATGATTCCACTAAAGTTTTGAATGAATTTCCTATAGAAATTAGCCAAACCATGGAAGATTCGAAATTCAAACACATTTTTCAGCGATGGCCAATTCTTAATTGCATTTACCTTTTCTGGATCCATCTTCAACTCATTTGCAGAGATAACAAAACCGAAATAAATGAGTTTTTTCCTCACAAATGATGATTTCTTCATATTAATCATCAATTTATCTTGTTGTAAGCTCCTCATCACTGCAGGTAAATGCTTTAAGTTCTCTTCTTGTGTCTTGCTGAAAATTAATATATCATCAAGATATACGATGACAAATTTCCCTATGAAATCCTTCAGGACTTCGTTCATCAATCTCATGAAAGTACTGGGTGCATTAGTTAAGCCAAATGGCATAAAAATCCATTCATACAACCCCTCATTCATCTTGAATGTTGTCTTCCACTGATCACCATCTCTCATTCGAATTTGATGATATCCGCTTATCAAATCAATCTTTGAAAAAAATATTTCTCCACTCAAGCAATCCATCAAGTCATCCACCCTTGGCAATGGAAATCTATATTTGATCGTAATATTATTGATTTCACTTGAGTCTATACACATTCTCCAGCCTCCATCTTTCTTTGGGCTGAGCACTATCGGAACAACGCATGGACTCAAGCTCTCTTGCATCAATCCTTTGTCCATTATGTCCTGGACCTGTCTCTTGACTTCTTCATTTTCCTATGGAATCAACCTGTACGTAGCTTTGTTTAGTAAATTGGCTCTAGATATAAGATCAATGTGATGAATTATACTTCAGATTGGTGGCAACAAACAAGGTAGTTCATCCTCTACTATATCAACAAATTCTCCCAAAAACGCCTGGATTTCTTCTGGTAGGTCATCTATCCTCATACTAGTCAAAACAATTATGGGCTTCCTGACCACAATAAATTGTGTCTTCCTTTTTCTTAACCTCCTTAAGGATTTCCTTTCCACTCATGAGAAGAATAGTGTTTCTCATCTCTGTTTTCACCTCTTGGTTTTTAATCGGCAAGAACATGTGTGTCCTCCCATTTTTTTCCAAGGTGTATGTGTTCTTTCTCCCATCATGAACTATGTTTTTGTCATATTGCCATGGTCTACCCAGCAATAGATGACAAACATCCATGGGAATGACATCACATAATATTTCATCCTTATATCCTCCTATTTTAAATTCAACTAAACATTGTTTAATGACATTTACCTGATGTCCTTTTTGTAGCCACAAAACTCTGTATGGGCTTGGATGTACGATAGTATCCAGCTCCAACTTTTCTACCATCTTTGTATATATGAGATTGTCTGTGCTACCGTTGTCCACTATGACTTTGCATACTCTATCTTTTTTTTTGCAAACAGTCTGAAACAAACTATTTCTTCGGGCTGGGTTCTTTGCCTCCTTCTTCGGCTTCAAGATAACTTTCTTCATCATCAAAGATCTTAAACCCTTAGCATATTCTTCCTCAACATTCCATCCTTGAGCTTCGGAAATGTGAGTTTCACCATCATCTTTTTTCTTATTTGAACACTCATAGGATTTACGTCCAATCTTTCCATAGACAAAGCATTTTACATCACCACCTCTACCTCTTCCTCTTCCTCTAGCTTGAGGAAAAGTATTTCTATCATCATACTTCCCTCTCTGTGAGCTTCCTCCTCTCTCATGTTGAGTCTGAGGTTTCTTTCCCTCTTATTTAGGTTTCTGAGTTCTGTCTTGGGAAATTGTTTTTCCTCTGGCTTGACTTCTACCTCGACCTCTTTGACCTTGCTTCCGGCTCAGCTTCTCTTTAGCTTTGGCAGCCATATGATAGGCATCTTCTACAGTATGAAGGGTCATCATACTTATCTCATCTTGAATTTCATATCGTAGACCATTCATGTATCTAACAACCTTTTCATAATCGCTCTCCCGATGACCTTCTCTAATGTTTATCTTGTAATATTCTTCAGTGTATTCTTTCACTGACATCAGCTTCTGTCTCAAATTATACATCCTCCAAAACAGAGTGATTTGATAATCCTTGGGTATAAATTTGGATTTCATCTTTGCAACCATTCTATCCTAGCTCTTGATTTTCTGCTTTCCCTTGCAGCGTCTCTTAGCTTGCAGTTCATCCCACCATTGTGTTGCATTCTCTTTAAGTCTACTGACGACATGTTTAACTTTCTTATCTTCCTTGACATCCTCATAGTTGAAGTATTTGTCTAGATATCTAATCCAATCTAGAAGTTCTTCAACATCTAAGTTGCCTTCATACACTGGAATGTCCATTTTTTCTCTAGCACCTATCCTTGCAACAACCCTGAATGGGCATTCATTTGCAGCATCTTCGAATGCAACTTCTTCTCCTTCATGTCCAGCTTCATTTTCACTTTAAGTTTCATTGATATCCCTAGCGTCAACTGTGCACCTTTGTGCTGTCTCCATGGCATCAAGCCTGGCACATAACTTATGCATTTCTCTTTCCACTACTTGATCAAGCATTGGCCTATCTCTTCTTCTTGACATCATGGCTAAGAAATGTTTTCCTTCTCCCTGCTATAGAAAGAAAAGGATTTGTTTTGTGCTCTGATACCACACTGACATAGCACCCCCTGCCTTAGTAGGTTCTGCATGACCTCCTAGTCTTAGGATCGTTCCAAATCTTTCCCTGTGTCAGATTGACTCTTTGGTTTCCCCCACAGGGAATGCCCCACACATAAGGTGTATTCCATAACTGACCAACAAATATGATTGGGGATTTTCTTTCCTTTCAGGATTTTAGATTTCATGATTTCATGAATCTGGTTGTCGAATCCCTTGTCTCTTCAACCTTCGAAACCTGAAATGCTGAAGCGCCAAAATCTTTGGCCGGGTCCTCCTCCACATCTGTATCGCGTTTTGCAATTTTGGGAATTTCAGAACAAATAACCCTGACCTCTTTCCTTCAAAACTACCTAAATGTTAAACCCCAATGCATTCAGCAAAGGATGCCTCCCCAATGGTTATGAACGAGACTCTTTCACCAACTCAGAGTTTTGGACTTCACGATTTCGTGAATCCTGATGCAAAGCTCCCGACACTTCAACCTCCAAAACCCCAAAACGGTCAACAAGGTTTGAGTCCGCCTATTGATGAAGACAAGCAACTTGTCCACTCCAATGTATTTTATTTCTAACATCAAATCATGCCACCTATCACTCTTCCTAGCTTTTGGGACTTGAACAAGCCTTCGACTGTCATTCCCCTACCACTCCGAAATCCTGAATTTTGAAATGGCACCTTCTATGGAATCAACGGATAATAGCCTCCCTTTAGATCCGATGGCCCACAATATTTTAGGCTTCCGGTTACCGGGAGTTTGAGACTTTTGATTCCCAACTACTGTCTTCTCAGGTTCACGAACCCTGAAACACCAAAATGCCGAAATGCCACTTCACCAATACTTCATGTTTCATGACTTCGGGGTTTCTTATGTGAAGTGACATGAATCATTGTCAATGGGAATGTTGAAACCCCGATCCCTTAAGTGTTGAAATGCCACTTCAAGGATATTTCGAGTTTCATAACTTCGGGGTTTTCAATGCAAAGGTCCATGGCTCCTTGTCATCAGGATTTCCAGTATTTCGAATCCTGAATTACCGAAATACTGAAATTCAACACTTAACAATCCTCCTCGTAATTCAGGACTTAGAGTGACCAAGGATTTTGTTTTACACTCTAGACTTACGAACTACGAATCCTTGAAATGATCTGACGACTCAAAACGGATCATGATCAATAGTCCACGTTGAATATTGATACCAACATAATGAGTTTGTCCAACCCTTATCTACCCTGCAACTCTTATGGATCCTACGGTCCTTGTGATTTCATGAGTTCTCCACAGAGAATTTCAACCGTTCAATTTCTTCCCCAAGAACCTCTGGCCCAAACTAACTTGTTGTTCTTTTTCTAGGAATTAACTTCTGCGTGATGATTTTGCTTCCTATCTTCCTTTGAAGTGTTCAAAGGTGTTATCCATCCTGAGATTTCACTTTCAAACTCAATTCTCAAAAATGAATTCTTCTCGCACTCCTTGCGGAAATCTTTCAAATACTTCTGTGTATTTGATTCTTCGACTCTGTGCACTCTCTGCGATAGTAGTCCTTCAATCTTCACCTTAGTTAATAACTTCTAAGGTTTCAACTAGCCTACACACACCTCGCACGATGACGTAGCACAAGCTCGCAAGCATGCCCGCTCATAGGATCTTTCTTTCTCTGCGGCCCAAAGAACTCTTAACGTTCCTCTATTCCCCTATTGGGAAATCTTCCCCCACAGAATCCTTTGCACGATCCCCTCTCTTTACCTATCAAGAGATCGAAGCTCTCAACTTTACGAGTCTAGTGGTCAACCTTTAGTTTCATGAATCCACAAAACCCGATCAACAGTCAATGATGACCTTTTCCTCTTCTATCAAGACTTTCCCTATTGTGAATTTGGCACTCGCGATGTTGAGCAACTCGGTTCTCTGACCCCCAAATCTCAATATGTTGATTACCCGACACACACGCGAGTTGACCTTTCCACACCCTGTCAACTCGTTGGGATTTTGGATTTTTCTATATCACAAATCCTAATGTCAATGTTTCGGGCCTTCTCACCATGAAACTCCAATAGCTCATGCCACCTGTCCTCCACTTTGACCCTTGTGGCCCCACACTATACTCTTAGCCTTTGGGATATCGCGTATTGCAATATCACGATTTCTGTTGTAATGTTTTCGAGTTTCAATCCACGAAACCCTGATACACAATTCCATGTGCAAATCCGACGATCCTTGTGACTCGGATCAGTGGCTCTTCCCCTCCTGAGATTTTATCTTCCAGAGAATATGACATCATATCTCCCTTGTACATCCACAAGATCTAACAGCCCACGAAATTTTGCAAAATCTCCTCAGAGAATTTTGACTGTCCATTCATCCTGATGAAATCTACAAAATGACTAAGTATTCTCAGTGAATTCGTCCACCTGTGCACAACTTGTGAAACCTCTTGTGAACTTTAAGTTGCAGCCTCTCTGCACTGTCCTTCAACAAATTCGAAGGCTATCCCTTCTGAGCTTTGATAAAATACCCTTGCACGCACTCCTTGCGGCAACCTTCAACCACGTCTAAGTGTTTAAATTATTTCGACTCTGCGCACAACTGCAACAACAGTCTTTCAACTCTCGCTTAGGCTTGCAACCCTAAACTTCCCTTGGCCTGTGCACTCCTTGCACGACTCCTGTGCAGAACTGCACTACTAGGTGAATGGAAACAAAAGTTAAACTACCTGAGCCCTTTTTGTCAACGCACTCCTTGCGAACACTTCAACTGCACTCCTTGCAGGAACTTCTCGCTCAGATAGAGAAACAATTGAAACTCATTCTTTCTTCCTTTCAGATTACAAACTCAACATGAAATCACATACACAACATATAAAGAAAATGTATAACAGGAAGCAAACATTCATGAGCATATCAACATCAATACACAGAGAATAGACACAAACCATGAATTTGAATCAAACTCTTCAATTAATTCAAATATCAGTACATGGGTGTTCTTACACAGCTCCTTGCATGCTCTTCTTCTTCCTCCAATTTCAATAATAATACAAATGCACAATGAGGGTGTCTATATCCCGTTTCCCTCTTGCTCTCTACAACTACCTAGTCTAGAATTAAATTCTATCTACTTTACATTAACTACTTTAAATGCATCTACCTACTAAGGACGAGAGAAATTCGCTCAAGGTCCATTACATTATACAAGTGCACCTCATTAAATTGCCACATTTATGTTTCGCGCATCATCTTCAAGGAAAATTCAAAAATTTGTGTTGGACACCTTCCAACTATCCAATGCTTTCGCGCTGTCTCGCTTGATGTGGGAGACGCTTCTGCATCATACTCCCTCGCTTGAAACTTTTCATGGGCTCCTGTCCATGAGCTCCTACATGGTCTGTCCATGCCTCTGTATCTTTGCTTCCGTCTCCTAGCTGGTATCTTCAACTCGATTATTCTTCCATTTGACTAGATACTCAAAGTATTTCTTTCGCCTGCTCCTTTTTCTCACTCTCTTATCCAGCATGCACTCCATCTGTGGCTTTTCTGCCACTGGCATCTACTTCATCCACTGGATCACTGGCTACTCAATTCCAGTCCCTATTTCCTCAGTTCTATAGGGATACAAATATGAGACATTGAATATCAGAGATATTTCGATCCCATCGGGTAATTGAATCTCATAAGCATTGTCCCCAAATTTCTTGAAGACCCTGCATGGCTCGATTTTCTTCATCTTCAGCGTGAGATCGGAAGAG
>CBVK0103430951.1:0-11112 GCA_900067695.1 Picea abies | reverse complement strand
CTCTTCTGACCTCACACATTAGGGGGCATCTATTGTAACCCTAATTTGCACTAGACATGCATACCTGGCATCAGGCCATCTCACTTGCCATTTTTTCCAAGCCACCACTGAACAACTCTTCTAAAATCCATCCTTTTGAAGATGCATGCGCCCTGCACCATTGTTTCCCGCATATATATGCTAGATGACCCATTACAGCCAATGTATATTGACAAAAGCACACAAAATAGAAAGTTGTTGACAGAATACATATTTTATGGTAATTTCCTAAATCGTTTGACCACTCATAGCCGGTCACTCAACCGAATAACTACCCTCTTTTAGCCTATAAAAGAAGAGGTAGGGGTCCCATTTCAAAAGAAAAAATAAGAGCAAAGAAACTCTGCCCTTTTGTGTATTCCCCTTGCCCCAATCTTTTGCAACCATTTCATGAGAACTGAAGAAGAGAAGCATATGTGGAAGCAGTTGGTGCATAGTTGAGGAGTAGCCCAAGATCAAATTCGAGGAGCAGTAGTTGATCTCGCCATTGTAAGTGACTTTTGTGAGGTTAATAAAAAGAATTACTTTTCCCGTNNNGTCCCGCCATATGAGGTGTTCAATATTCAGTTTTGATTTATATTTTATTAGAACATCTAACCCACTAATTTATATATAAGATGCATGTTCGTAGTTCTTTGTTTTTCTATTTGTGAATGCAAGTTGGCTTTGGGAGGATACTTGCAGTCGAGGAGCAACCGAACGCAAAAGGATCGACACCAAATGCGGAGTTCAAGGTAGAGTTATCGGATCCTTTTATCCTTGTGTTTTATGCATGAATGTGGGGTCTATGCCAGAGTAATAGTAAAAAGTAGGAGACTTTAGATGGTTATTTATGTATGCATTACAGAACCCTTAGTTCTAGTCCGTAAGGGGTTTTCCCACCCACATCACCTACATGAATTACGCAAACCAACTCATTGAATTATAAGATTCTAGAATTGAATTTGTTGCTTCAATATTAGAGTCAGTTCCTCACACTCCAAAGTAGATTGATGAACAATATAATGTTTCAATTGATGTGATATCTAATCTACAAGGGATAAGAGAACATTCTAAACACTATAAGAGGAGAAATTATGATTTCTCTATTTTTTAGGGCCCAATGATCCTAAGACTTCTTCCTATTGAGAAAGATACCATCATCATTTCCACTCTGCAACCTAAAACTAGTATGGATTTGTTGACGGGTTGAAATGACCATGATAAATAATATGGTTACACTCGGTGACAGGTCCCAATTAGACCTCACATCATTTGGAATAGGAAACCCATCCCAATTTTGTCTTGGCAGCTAGTACTGATTTTGGAGTTTACCGGTTGTGGCTCGATCCATCGATGATGGTTTCTAAGTTAAGTAATGAAATGAAATTAATCTAAGATGAAAATGCATGCATCTAGATGAAACTAATAGTAATCATAAAGTAAACACAAAAGCACACATGCTCTTATCAATGACCTAGGAAATAGTTCATAGAGAATAAAGAAAAGAATACACGTAAATGAATGTGAACCATGTTGGAAATATTTTTTTCATTGATGTCAAACATAGGGGGAGACTATGAATTTCTTTGTGCATGCATCATGTTAACAAGTTTATACATGTCTACCCTATGTGAATGAAGGTGAGGGGACTGCATGTGAACAATCAATCCAAATGATTTTGAGCCAGACATAGAGGAGTAGAAGACAACAGTGTTTTCCTACCTGTGGTCTATGAAAATGATTATCCTTATTCTATGTCCTAACTGTAAAAGAGGCATGAGTAGAAAGAGATAACCCTATTGAAGATAAAATAGAGGAACTAAACCAAGGAGGCATCATAACGAGTAATAAGAATACGAGGCCATAGAGAAATCTCAGGTGTGTCTCATTCTGAGCAGCAATAAGTCAAATAAAAACAAAAAAGAACCATGGACATGATAACAGGAATAATATCTGACCAATTGAAGTGATTAAATGGACTAAGGACACCAAAATAATATATCCCACATGCATAAGGATAATCATTTTCGAAAGTTATATATTGCAAAGACATGATTAGATGATTTAAAAAAAGAATAAGAGAGCTATGGAACCCTACACAAAGCATTAACTTTTGTCATGGAAAAATGTGGACCTAGGACTGGATAAATCCTAACCATCTATCTCTGGAGATCAACGGTTAATATCAAAGGATTGGGGCTTGATACCTGATGAGGGAAATTAGATTCCACATCAACACCATGTGTCTAGTAAGATGAGTTCCACATCATAGGGAGTCCATGTCAATACCATGCCAATACCATAATAATCAGCTCTATAGATGCCACATGCAGTGCAATGTGTCAGGACACGTACCGATGCCATGCCATCTAGTATGCATGTAGAATAATTCCATGTGAAAGCCACCTCATTTAAAACATCAGCATAATGTATCAGAGCAATCAAATTTTGTTGTATGTATAGAAGAATCATAAATTTATCGCGACCCATGGTGAGATCTCAAAAATTGACTAAGTATCAAGAATTAACCAGTCAGATGAAGATGTCTCATAGAGAACAATGAATTAGAAGAAATTGTCCAAGTATGAGGAATCGGTCAGATGGACAGGGTCACGAATATAGACAAGTGAATTGGGAAAATTCCTTAGACCCATGGTGAAATTCTTGGAAAATTTATAAGTATGGGTGAAAAATAAGTGTGGTAGGATGCGAAGGTGTATTCTATAGGTTGCGGAAGTTTGAACATAGATGCCTTAGACCCACAATGAAATTATTGAAAATTTTATAAGTATATATGCAAAATAAGTCTGGCGGAATGAAAAGGTGTATTTTGGAGGCAGTGGAAGTATGTATAGAAGAAATGGAATGAAAAGGTGTATTTTGGAGGCAGTGGAAGTATGTATAGAAGAAATGATGAAGTAAACCTTCAAGATGACGGATCAATGATTAAGAATGAAACATATTATATATCGTATGGTTTTTGAGTGTCAGGGTCGTGTTTAGATTTATGGTGGCCAACAATTGTAGATATACGATTGAAATTTAATCCAAGGATGATTAGATGATGACTATGCATTATGGTTTCATGTTGCATTTTTATGGACAATAAATAGACCAACGATCAATATTAAATATGAAGGAATGATCAGAAAATCATTGAGCATTGAAACTATGTTTCATGTGTTAATGGTCGATGAATGAGATCAATGGTTGATATTTAATTGAGGAGACTGATTGGATGATGAATGTTCATTTTGGTTGCATGGTGTGACCATCGATCAAGATTAAATATGAAGGAATGATTAGATGGTCACTAAGCATTTAAGCTATGTTGCATGTGATAATGTATGATAAATGAGATCAATGATTGGGATTTAATTGAGAAGATGGTCCATCAGTTACTGAGAATTGAGGACGCATTGTGTGTTTTGGAGGGAAGTGAGAAAATTAACAATCGATATTAGATAGAGGACTGATAAAACGACCACTGAGTGTTGAAGTCTGTACTATGGTATGTGAGAAGATCACACACGAAACCAAAGGGGGTCAATGTCAATTTCCAAGGAGTGTCACAACTCGGTTCTGAGGAGATCAGGAGATGACCCCATATTTTTTATGTGGACAAATCCATGGAAGCATGGAATATATAAATATCACGACCCGAATATATTTTAAGTGTGTGAAAAAAAAAGAGAGTGAGTGTGGATTGTGTGAAGAGAATACATGAGGCTCCGAGGTCTGAGGATTCCAGAGAATGAAGGAAGATAATGTAATCGTTTAAGGGTGGTTGGGAGGTGCAAGGTCTAAGGAACCTATGAAAGAAATCAGATTGTGAACTAAAGCAATGTGTTGTGAAAATAGAGAGTGCAAGAGTTTCATGGAAGCGAAGGATTGAGGGAAAGATAAGATTTGACATTATTGTCAGATTGGGGAGATTGGTGTCTCTAGTAGGTTGGTGCCTACACATTTCTGAGTAGGTGCTTAACTAAGGGGATTGGTGTCTCCTGCAGGTCGGTGCCTGCAGATGTTGCACTTGTAGGTTGGTGCCTACATGAAGTGTTGAGTTGGTGCTCAACTAAGGGGATTAGTGTCTCTTGTAGGTTGGTGCCTGCAAACTTTGTAACAATAGGTTGGTGCCTACATGATTTTATAAAATAATTGTTTTGTGGTTTTCTCCCATTTGAGTTTTCCACGTTAAATATATGTATAATGTAGATTGTATGGTTGTGTATTTATCATTAATGATTATAGTTGGTAAAGTAACACATTGATAAATATTTAAAGAAAAGGAAAAGTAGTATTATTCCGATTCACCCCCCCTCTCAGTATAAGTAAGTGTGCCAACAATTGGTATTAGAGGGGGTTCCTTCAGAAAACGGTCTAACCATTGGAAGGTGAATCTTTGTATCACAAATGGATAAATATGAAGGCTTTTCCACAAACAAAGCTCCATTATTTGATGGATCAAATTATGTTTCCTGGAACATAAGAATGAAAACCTATTTGATGGCACTTAGGTTTGACATTTGGAGTGTAGTTGAGAATAGTTACACAAACCCAACAACTCCACTTGTAGATACAACTGGAAAGAAGCCCTGTGATAATAAATCTAAGGCCAAGAATGCAATTTTGTGTGGTATGACATAATCAATATTTTCAAAGTCATGCATTGTCGTTCAACAAAATATATGTGGGACAAGTTACAAAAAATATATGAAGGGGATGACAAGGTCAAGAAGACAAAGTTACAAACCCACAGAGGACAATTTGAGACCCTCAAGATGAATGAAGAGGAAAGTATTGCAACCTATTTTCTTCGCGTGGATGAGATTGTCAACACTATCAGAGGATTGGGTGAAGAGATTGAAGAAATCATCATTGTGCAAAAATTGCTTAGATCACTTCCCTCAAGATATAATCCCAAGATATCTGCCATTGAAGAATTAAAGGACCTAGAGAAGTTGACAATGGATGAGTTACACAGAATCCTCACCACATATGAAATGAGGATAGAACAGGATAATCCAACAAAGTTATCAAGGAATGAAACAACCTTCAAGGACTCAAATAAGACAAAGATAGAAGAATGCAATACAAGTGACAACTCAGATAGCGAATCAAATATAGAAGAAGCTAACTTTGCCAGAAAGTTCAAGAGGGGGACATGCAAATACAAAGGTAAGCTTCCCTTCAAATGCTTTAATTGTGGAGAAGTAGGATACTTTGCTACTAATGTCCTTATGCAAAGAATGGAAATAACATTGTGAAAGAAGATTCTAGTTTCAAAAGGTACAAGAAGGGTAAAACTAAAGACATGAGAAAGTTCTATAGACAAAAGAAGAATCTATATACCAATGAAGACAACAACTCGTCTGATGATAATGACAATGAAACAAACTAAATTCTCTTTATGGGTTTATAAACACAGACTGATGTCCTATAAAATGGAAATGTAGACTCAACAAAAGAAAACAATCCCGAGATTGATGCAAAAGTAGATCTTGAAGGAGAGCTCATATGTGCTCTAAATAAAATAGAGAAATTGAGGAACAATAAATGGATACAAAAGGAGCAGTTGAAGAGGTACATAAAAAAATGCTCGGTATAAAAGAAAATTATGATGAAACTGAACAAATCATCAACTTAAAAACTCAAGTAGAAGAGGCAAAGAGAATTGAAGAAGTCTTAAGATCCCAACTAAAAGAAAAAGAAGATACCTGCAGTAGCCTAGAATCTGAAATAATTTATCTAAGAAAGGAGTTGGAAATATCACATACCAACATGAAATTTGAAAGGAGCTCTATAACCTTGAATGAAATCCTAAACTCTCAAAGATGACTATTTGATAAGACCGGTCTTGGTTATAGTGAAAAGAAGGAAGCTGCTAATGAAGAAGCCTCAAGCTCATCAAAACAATCAAGTGAAGAAAGGACCAAGAATTATGTTGATATACTAAAAAAATCTATCAAGGTTGAAAACAACAGGAAGGAAGAACAATATGTTCCATAGAAGACAAATTTTCCTCGCAAGGATAGAATCAGGAAGATTTTCCATCAAGATGGAATCACACAATCAAGTACCAAAATTCCTTCTTTGGCTATTTTTATTCTTGCAATGGTTTTGGTCATAAAACAATAGATTGTAGAACAAATGTAAGAGGCAGTTACATAAGGAACATCAACGGAGATATCCATGGATTCTCAAGGAGAAATTACAACTCATTTTCCCCTTTGCTGAACTACAACATCATATGTTATAATTGCAATAAGCATATAACAAAATTTTGTAGAAGTGATTTTAGAGAAAATCAAAAAGAGGGAGCCACACCAATCATAGAAAGAAATCAAGGACAAAGGGAACAAAAGAAAGAAAAATCTTTGTTCATTCAAGCTGCACTTCATGCACAAAATAATAAGGATAAGTGGTACATTGACAGTGGGTGCTCTAGTCACACGATAAGAGATAGAACAAAGTTTATCACTTTGAAGAAGAATGAAGGAAGTGTTACCTTTGTAGACAATGGCAGTTCAAAGATAGTTGGAAATGACACTCTCAATCTTGACAATGGAAGATCTAAGGTTGAAAAGGTCCTATGTGTTGAAAACTTGAAACATAATCTTCTCAGTATAAGACAAATGTGTGACCAAGGACACACTCTTACTTTTGACTCCCAAGAATGTGAGATTAGAAAAGCAAATTCAGGAAAGCTGGTTGAAAAAACAATCAAAACCCCAAACAATGTATACATTCTTGATGAAAACAATGGATAAAAATGCTTTATAGGATAGATAGATGAAAGTTGGGTGTAGCATAAAAGAATGGGCCATATGAAATTTGACAACTTGGTAAAAATTAGTATCAAACAAGCAATAAGAGATATGCCAAAGATAAAAAAACCCTTAAGCACTGTCTGTAAGCAGTTCCAACATGAAAAACAATCAAGAGTGAGCTTCAAGTCAAAGGAGTATGCAACATCCAAGGCATTGGAACTTGTGCATACATATATCTGTGGATCAACAAGAACAAAAAACTTGTAAGCAAAAAGATACTTTATGTTGCTCATTGACGATTATAGAAGAATGACTTGGGTTACCTTTCTTAAAAATAAATCTGAAGCATTTGAAAAATTTAAAGCATTCAAAGCTTTAGTTGAGAATGAGTCTGATCTGAAAATCAAATTTTTAAGGTCAGATAATGGAGGTGAATTTACAACAAATGAATTTGAATAATTCTACGAAGCTCATGGAATAAGAAGACAATATTCAACTATAAGAAATCCTTAACAAAATGGAGTAGTTGAAAGGAAAAACATTGTACAAGAAATTGCCAGGAAAATGTTAAATGAAGCAAAATTGTCAGAATTTTTTTGGAGAGAAGCAATTTACACTGATGTCTACATTCTAAATAGAGGAAAAATCAGAGTCAATAGTGTCAAGACACCCTATGAACTATGGAAAGGTTTACCAACATCAGATGAGATGATGAGGATCTAGGAAAGTTTGACTCAAGAGAGGATGGAGGATTTTTTCTTAGATATTCATCAAGAAGCAAAGCCTATAGATGTTACAAGAAAATACTACAAAAGATTGTTGAAAGGATTAACATTAGAATAGATGAATAAATACCACGCAAGAACCATTTGGAAGCAGAATAAATTGATTATAGCAAATAAGAAGAACAAGAATATGAAGAAGAAGAACAAGAAATGAAGAAGAAGAAGAAGAAGAAGAAGAAGCATAACACCAAGATACACAAACACCATCAAGGTTTGTGCAGAAAAATCGTCCAGAAAACTTACTTCTTGGTGATAAAAATGCTAAGACTCAGACTAGGAGAAAGATGACAAGTAGTTCTGATGATGTAAATCTCTCTTTACTGTTCAAAATAGAGCCTAAATGCTTTGCAGAAACCATAAATGATCAACATTGGGTGAATTCTATGGAAGAAGAGTTAAATCAGATTGAGAAAAATCAGACATGGGAACTTGTCCCAAGACCCAAATATAAAAATGTGATTGGTACAAAGTGGGTATTAAAAAATAAGTTAAATGAAGATGAAAAAGTAGTAAGAAATAAATCAAGACTGGTCTATAAAGGGTATGCTCAAGTAGAAGACATTGAATTTGAAGAAACCTTTGCTCCTATTTCAAGACTAGAATCCATTAGAATGTTTTTGGCATTTACAAGCTTTAAGAATTTTAAGGTGTATCAGATGGATGTCAATTCAACATTCCTGAATGGAGATTTAGAGGAAGAAGTATACATTGAACAACCTGAAGGATTCTTATTGTCAGAAAATGAAGGTTATGTTTGCAAATTGAAGAAAACACTTTATGGACTAAAGAAAGCTCACATAGCATGCTATTCAAGACTTGACAAGTACTTGCAACAACAAGGTTTCAAAACATGAACAACAGATACAAATATTTACATCAAAATAGACAATGCAAATATGTTAATCATTGTAGTTTATGTGGATGATATCATTTTTGGAAGTAATGTTGATAGAATGAGCCAAACATTTGCAGAGGAAATGAAAAAATAACTTGAGATGTCCATGCTTGGGGAATTGTCATTATTTCTAGGGTTACAGATTTCTCAAAACAGTAAAACCATATTAATTTCTCAGACCAAGTATATCAAGGAGATGTTGAAGAAGTTTGAAATGGAAGACTGCAAACCTGTCAGCACACCCATGGTCACTGGGTGTAAATTTAGCAAAGATGATGAATCAAAGGAAGCAAATAAAACTATGTACAAGTCAATGATAGTTATCCTCCTATATGTGACAACTTCAAGGCCATATATTATGTAGGTAGTAGGGTTAGTTGGAAGGTTTCAAGATGCACCAAAGGAGACACAATATGTTAATCATTGTAGTTTATGTGGATGATATCATTTTTGGAAGTAATGCTGATAGAATGAGCCAAAAGTTTGTAGAAGAAATGCAAAAAGAATTTGAGATTTCCATGATTGGAGAATTTTCATTCTTTCTAGGACTATAGATTACTCAAACCAACAAAGACATATTCATTTCTCAGACCAAATATATTAAAGAGATGTTCAAGAAGTTTGGAATGGAAGACTGTAAACCTATCAACACACCCATGGTCACTAGTCGTAAGCTAAGTAAAGAAGATGAATCAAAGGAAACAAATCAAACCTTGTACAAATTAATGATAGGCAACCTCATGTATGTGACAACTTCAAGACCAGATATTATGCAGGAAGTAGGGTTAGTTGGAAGGTTTCAAGATGAACCACATGAAACATGTGCAGGAAGTAAAAAGAGTATTCAAATATCTGAAAGGCATGTTGGACTTTGGTTTATGGTATACCATGGGAAAATACTTTACTCTGACGACTTACACATATGAAGATTGGGAAGGTAGTATGGATGATAGAAAAAACACCAATGGTATAGCGTTCTTTTTGGGCAACAATCTAGTGTCTTGGTTCAACAAGAAGCAATAATCAATTTCCCTCTCCACAACAGAAGCAAAATACATTGCAACAACAACATGTACGAAAGTTCTCTAGATGAAACAAACATCGAAGGACATTCAGGTAGAGTATAATCAACCAATATCAATACCGTGTGATAATACTAGTGCAATAAATATCTCTAAGAATCTTGTCATGCATTTGAAGACAAAACACATTCCAATCAAGTATCTTTTCTTAAGAGAGCAAGTCACAGAACATAATGTCAAGCTAGAATATATTGGAACAAAGGAACGTGTTGCTGATATCTTTCCAAAACCTCTTCCTAGAGAAGTATTTGAGTATCTCAGACATAAATTGGGGCTGGTACCCATGCTATTAAATCACTAAAGTACTACAAGAGGAGAACAAACTCAAGGGGAGCTGCAGAAAAATAAGAAGGTAGGTGGTTGCAGAGCAAAAAATGAAGAGTACAGTGCAAGGGGGAGAATATCCCTTTTCCATTGATGTCAAAGGGGGAGAGTACAAAGAAATGATGAGATTTGCAAAAAGAGAGACTTGTAGGAAGAAGAGGAGTACCAAAATAACAAAGTGTTTCCATCAATGATAAATGAGGAGTTTTTTGGAAATTGTGTTGTCATTGATGTCAAAGGTAGACATGATTGTGACAATCATGGATGTCATTGATATCACATACAAGGGGAGAGTGAGTGTTGTCAGTGATAGGGGGAGACTATGAATGTCTCTGCAAATTGATAAGATTTTGTGTATTCAGTTGTCATTGAGGTTAAAGAAGCAAACCAAGGAAGTCGAACTAGATAGAGGAAGTAGAGAATTCCCCTGTATGATGATGAGCCTTTGTGTGCGAAAGATGACTATGCGCTGTTAAATTTATGCAAGTGTTCTTTGATTACCTTGAAGACAAAGTGACTATGCAAAAATAAAAAAAACATAGAATTCTGGTTGCATAGGTTTAAAAAAGAATGACGACTGTACGTGATTGAGGAGCAACAAGAAATCCGAGAGGGAAGAGGAATCTTGGGCATATATTAAGTTTGGGAAAGGAGGTTTTGGGTCCAGTAAACCAAATGGAAGAAAGAAGAGATAAGTGACTTATCCCACATGCATAAGGAGAATCGATTTCAATGGGTTTATAGTGTAAACACGACATTACAATGGTTGAATGAAAATAGATGAGATATGGAACCCCACGCAAGGCGTTAACTTTTATGTTGTGGGGCCCAACATACCATATTGGTGAGATTTCAAAAAATTGACTGAATATCAAGATAAACATGGATTGCTGCAGAGCAACGAAGAATAAAGAGTATGTGAAGAAATAATGAAATGAGCACGAATCCACATCCCTTAGTGGGATCTCGAAACCTGCGACCCGCGGCGGGATCTCGAAAATTGCCTAATATCAATACATCACAGAGTGCGGTAAATTATAATAAATTGTTTAATTATGAGGAATTGGTCGGATGGACGGTGTCCCATAAACAAGTGAATCGAGCAAATGCCTTAGACCTGCAGTGAAATGTTAAGAAAAATTTCTAAGTATGGGTGCAAAATAAGTGTGGCGGAATGGGAGTCCACTAAAGAAAAATAAGCTAAGTGTTGGTGGTGGGTTTATGGAAGGTATGAA
>CBVK0103430932.1:0-11949 GCA_900067695.1 Picea abies | reverse complement strand
TGGGGTGGAGCTTAGTCCCATCTCGGGGGTGACCCACTGTTAAGCTGATGAGCAGTGCAGTCTAAGGCTGGGAGGTTCATGGAAGGCCTGCACTTGGTTGGTGGAATCTACCACTGTTCAAAGATAAGTACCAGATGATGCTTTAATTATGTTTCTGTATCTCTGTGTATTATAATCATCATGTATTCTGCTGTGTATATGAATTGATGTTAAATAGTATTGATTGTGGCAGTAAATCGTATGATTACTCTGTGTTGAATGTGTTTAACTTGTTTTGAATGCATGTGATTAATTGTGAGTGAGAATGTTGTTATTCTGCGTAGTAACACCTACACAGTAGTGAGTGAAAAGTGGTGCTACATTGTGCGTCCGGATCTCATCAAGAATCGAAGAAACATGGGGCTTTATGGGGGATATTTAGAGTGACTCAGGAATCAGGGCAACATAATATCATGGGCACCATAGCGGGTCATTCTGTCTCATCCCTTTGTGGCCTATTTCCTCACCCACTACGGTTGGAATTTTATTTTGGAGAGTATAACAAGCAGAGTGCCCATGCTCTGTTTCCCTTATGTTGCAGATCAATTCCTAAAATCTTTTTACGTCGTCGACATATGGAAGGTTGGGTAATGGGTTGGCTCTCATCAATTCCAGTGGATTAGAGAATTCCATAGAGAATTCGGAGATCGAGTGGTCCATGAGGAGAATGATGAGCGAGGGAGAGGGTGTTGAGATAAGAAAGAGAATAATAAAGTTAAAGGAAAGTGCACGGGATTCTCTAAAGGCAGGAGGATCCTCTACTGCCAACTTCCATGAATTCCTCACTTCCATGAGAAGGGGAACTCGTAGTTTGAAAGTTCAAAAACGATTGAAGAATTATGTACTAATTTTGTCTTAATATTGAATAATTCCTTGTGAGAATCGGCACTGGTCCGCTCCCAAGAATTTTCCTTCCATGCGTTGCTTTTCTTTAAGCTATTGTAAAGATGTCAATAAGGGAGGCAAACACAACTATGAATTGGCATTTACTGAATTTTCTCTTATATTCTAAATAAGTCCACGTGTTTAGTGGTTGCAGGGAATTTAAGGTTAATTCACCCCAGACTTTGGCCATTGAATACATTCAAGAAGCCAATCTTAAAGGTAAATTCTAGAAGCTACATGTTGTTCCTTAGACTAAATGCAGTGAAGGAAAATTGTTAAATGAGGTAGCTCCTCTATGAAAGTCACTGGTAGGTCTAATTTTTGTGAATGTGGTGGGAGAAAACGATAATGAATCTTTTTTTTTATTTTTCATTGCAGCAGTGGTTTGAGGAAGGTGGTCATTACATTTTTTCGGTGTAACACAGGAAGAGAAAGCTGGTGATAGAGAATCGGCCTAAAGCTCACATTTTCAAGATGAGAGACAAAAGAATCATGGTAAGTTTTTGTTTTCAGTGCGTTCGAGGCCAGAAAAAGATGTTCATGTCTCAATATTCATGCAAAGTATTTAGAAGTTTGGGAAAATTTAATGTTTGTTGTTGAATCTCGTTGTCCTTCATTATTTTTTGTGTCTTTCGTTAATGTCTTTAATCTTTTCATTAAATGACCTCTTTGCACTGTCGATCCACAAGTTGGAACAATGTTACCTCTGTGCGACGAAGAAATCGACCCTCCATGGCTGGAACCTATGCTGAAAACACATTTCTTCAAGCCTTGCCAATTCCATGGAGATTCAAGAAAAAGCGAGTAAAATATGTTCTTTCTAGACTGCAGACTACATAGGAGAGGCGTTATTTCCAAGCCCACCACAAGGACCATCACATTGTGAAAGTATAGGCCGCCTTTAGTGTCGATTCTTTTAAATTATGTTCAGTATAGGCTGTCATTAATGTCGATTCTTTTAAATTTTGCTCAGGTATAGGCCGCCTTTAATGTCGATTTTTTTTTAATTTTGTTCAGGTATAGGCCGCCTTTAAATTTTACATACCATTTTTTTTTGTGGGGGGTTCTAAGTTCGTTTAACGAGGTCTCTGACATTAAGGGTTTTTTATTTTCTAATCACAAATTAAGATTTTGGATTAATTCTAGTTCTTTGAATCTACATATATTCAATCAAAATTACAGTTTCCCCAATTTCAAACTAGCATTTCAACAATTCTTTATCCGTCCAGGTGGTAGCTGGGAAATTTGAGTGCCCTATATCAAATTCCCTGTTCCGACCTACTCTCACGGTTCCGCGTGGTTACCAGCTGTGAATGATTGGTAACCTATTGAGAAGGTAATGTTAGTCGTAAGTTTCCCTAAATATCTTATGATACAACTATACATACATTTTTCTTAGCATGTAACATGCTTGAATACTTTGTCTTTCTAGGATTCTTCTTAGAGATGGCATGATAGAATGACATCTTAATATGCTTAGATAAACTACCCGGTTTTTATTTCAACAATTTTAGGAATCTTTGTCCATTCATAACTGTACAGTATCTCAAGGCCTTTGTTTTAAGTTTGGAATGATAGTATATGAGGCAAAGGTCCAAGCTTTCAAGGTGGATTTTGTTTGTTTCTTTGGTTGAGTGGATTGGAAGGATTTTTGACATAGTATCTTATATGTTGAATGGACAGTCTTCAATATTTACAATTTTTTCCAAATTTTCTCTGTAACAGTTCTAATGTAGAGAGTTGTAATTATTTTAATATCTCTGTTATGGGATTCAAAGGATTTTTGACAATATTTTTTGAATGAACAATAAGAAATGTTTATAATTTTTGTAAAGGTTTCTCCAGTTCTATTGTAAAGAGTTTTAATTGTTTTAACAACCCTGTTAAGAGAATAACAAGAATTACTAATAATGTCTAAGACAACTACTGATTCCACTTGAATGCGTGCATAGGTAATTTCCTATTTTAGATTCTCAACTTTACATCTCTTGTCACTTTAAAATTTATATGGTGAGAGTATGTGCACAATGTTTTTCTTTTTAATAAAAGAAAAATTGAAGGGCTTTCATTCCTCTAAAACTCTCTTTGTGTGAGATATGTTTTTACTTGTTGTTCTAATTCCACTATACATTGTTTTTACTTGTTCTTCTAATTCCAATGTGCATTTGTCCATCTGCCACAATATTATTATGTTTAGAACATGTCATGGCTGGAATTAATTAATGTACCTGATATGTTTTTATTTTAATAAGTGGCAGGTCATCTATTCACATATACCATTGGTCAAAATATTTACAAGTTGTCAGATAATCCAGTGGAGAAACCCTCAGATTGAAACCTCTGTATAGTCTGTCAAATACATTGTCTTGAATAATATCACAATACAAAATTGGAAAAATTTTGCATACATCTTGCCCCTGGCCACTATATCCTAATAGAAAGAAAATAAAACAATACCGAGTATATCTTATCCTCTGGCGACGAAATCTTGGTAGAGGAAAAACATGATAGGCTTGGATATAGATTTTCCCCAAGCCTCTAAATCCTATGCTATGATCAAACTAGAAATAAAACATATAAACTAAGGCCTCATAGATAGAAGGGAACCTAAGCTTCTTTTTGGGATTCTTCTTCTTGATCAAGGAAATGAGGGGTTGGGAGTTCTCTCCAAAGTGGCGGTCTTCCATTTCTCCCTCATCCCTGTCTTCTGGAGCGAGCTCTCAGCGCTAGATGGTTTTTAAAAAGATGTAGTATTTGTCATTGAATTGTGGCAGTGCTTCTTCTATGTCATTCATTCAATGGAGGGTTTTTCTTCTCTAAGGTAGAATCCATATCACATTTTATCATTTCCTTGGTATGCTAGTATATCTCTATGGTCAAAGAGTACCTAGTGGTTTTGATTCTTTAAAATATTGTATTTGGAATGGTATGAGTGAATTTCTTGCTCTGCATCCACGAATCTTCTCCAGTCTATCGTGATTACTTCAATGTGAATCCACTTGTGTGTGATTCCTCATTTTGGGAGCGTTGTCTTTACACTACCTTTCCTTCTAGCAGTGGGTTCAACTAAATCCAAATTAATTGTGCCTACTAAATTCCAATCACGTGATCCCATCCATTGTAACCAGTAAATTATCTAATGGGGTGACTTACTTGATATCGACAACTTAATTATCTTTAACATCTTATCGATGCATTCATACATATAGTGTTTTTATCTCGATGATTGTACAGATAGTGTTGTATAAAGAATATCTAAATTACTTAGTATACCCTTGCATATACCGGATGGCTCATAGACCGTAACATATATATTCACGGGATTTCTTGAATCGGTAAGCTATGCAGCTCCTACTTTCAACCGGAAGTCCAGCGTCAACAACATCACCAACTCGAACAAGTGGCCAAAGAAAATATGGGCAGAGTAACATTGCAAGGGAAGAGTATCACAAAAGAGATTGAAGATCAGATATCTTATGCTCTTTCCCAAGCCCCCTGTATCCTCTCCCTCGCGCGAACACTTAGTTCATAACATTGAATCGCTCAAGGGGAAAATAGATTGAAAAGTAGTGGAAGTATTTTACTGGCATTCACGTGAAGGTCTACCTCATCCCAGCTTGTAGAGTACTTTGTTTTTGGGGGGGGGCACAAAAAGACAAACAAGCTCTATTTCTTTTTAATGAAACAACAACAAATTATGAGAAGACTTTTCTTTTTAATGGAACAAGGAAGATTTTTTTTTTTAACACGTTTTACAAATTAAAAAAAATGGCATTGAAAGAAGTTAAACAACAATAATTATAAAGTAAAAAAATAAAATGTTGAAAATTTATATTAAAATGGTAAATAGTTTATCTTGGTACTAAAATTTATACAATGAATTCTCATTTCCTTAAAAAAAAAATTTCCTACATTGGAAATAAATATACATTTTCTTAGAGGGAATGGAAATAGGTAGAAACCATAGTTACAAAATTGAAAAAGGCCTTATAGTAAGAGTTCTACTGGAATCAACAAAAATCACTAAGTAAAATAATAAATTTTTTCATGTATGGATATAAAAACTTATAAAAGTACTCGTTGACTTTTCTCATCCTTGGGAAGTCAACCTTGCAAACCCTCATGGCCAAATTTTGTAGACTACAAACCTTCATTTTCTTCTTAAGAGAAAGCCTTATCATTTTTCCCTAGATCTAACAACATTGTAATTCATGTGAGAATTTAAATTGAGGTCAAAGTAGACAACTCTCAATGTTTACAAGTTTACAATTTTAACAATAATGTAACCATATTTAGTTTTTGAACTCATTACATATTTAAAATATAATGTGAGGAATATCTAGGTCTTTCCTGTTCACAAGATATATCTAATTTATCTTACAAATAAGTAATGTAAAATTAGTCAATGACATGGTTTTGTATTTACTAGGATAATAAAAGTTTATATCTATTTTATTGCATTTTCATATCAAATTATAATTAGATGTATCTAAATCTTTTGTTTTTAAGATATACTTAGAAAATTCGATTACATTCTTCATTTCTCTATATTATCTTTATTTCATTATTTGTTCTCTCACTAAATATTGCTAAATATTATGATAGTCATAAAAACAATGTCATCTTTGTTTCATTATTTGTTTTCTTACTAAATATTATGATGGTCATAAAAACATATATTACTTAGTTTTTTTAGGCATTCCCTTTCCCTGGCTTTGGGGGTATAATAATTAATTGATTGTAATGCAAAAAGTAACTTGAGACCTTTTTAGATATCAAAATTCTCCTAATAATAATAGAAATGGATTTATGATTGCTTTTATTAAGTTGAAACATGCCATTACTTTTAAGTTACTGATTTTTTTTTTGGTTAAATACTTATTTCCATTATAACTTTCACGGGGCCATTTTTATGATGACTTTTATCATTATTTAATTTTTCATGGTTATGAGGAATTATTTCAATATGAAAATTTTACTAATTATTTAATTTAAAAAACTATATCTTTACTCCATTATTAAAAACTTTACCAATCAAATTACTGAACAGAATAAATTAAACCCATATTACTTATTCAGAATGTCCACAATGTTGAATGTCCACAATGTTGACATGTTCATGGAACATTCATGTTTTCAATATAACTGATCAACGAATTTCTAAACATTACCAAGTAAACAATAATTAAATGAAAGAATAAAATACTTTATAAATTGCGATTAAGTCCAATATTACACGCGAAATTTGAACATTTCAATATTGCAACCAACAGTCAAAGATAAAGTAGAGATAAGCGCAAAGTCTTGGCATCTAATGACAAATATGACGGCTCCATACAACCAACCCATGATCATTCCACTCACAACAAATGGTGCTTTCGTTCACATGAACGATAATTGTACAGCAAATTTTCTATCGGAAATTCACACAGTTTGCTGTGGCATAGTCTGGGAGCTCAGGTGCTTCATTAGGGTAAATCTCTTCAAAATATCTTGGAGAACCTCTGGACCAACTGTCTGAAATCAATCCAGAAGGATTTGTAGAATTTATAAAACAAAGAATTATAAAAAAAACTTACATTTCTTGAAGGATTCGTGCAGGCTTGGCGAATTCGTGCGGATAAGTGAGTTCCCCGGCTATACCCACCGCTATCTTGTAACGCTCGGGCCATGACAGCCATGTTGATCTATTAGATTGAAGAGACAGTCGGCCAGATTTCCGTTCTCCATGAAATCAGAAACCAGAAGCTGTTCGCTAACCTGACCGTCTTTGTCGAATTCGACGCAGTAGCCTCTGAGAGGAAGCAGGTTGTGGTGCTTAATCCCGCTTATGACATGCAGTTCGTGGCTGGAATTCGCGTCTACTTGAATCAAGTCTCCTCGCTCAACCCTTTGTCATCAAGGTGCCCACCCAATCATGCATTTCATTACATTACACTTGCATTCTTTAACATATACAATTATCAAGTTCTTTACTTAACCAAGAACTTAGCCAAATATGGGAACCAAGAACAAGAAATATACACACACATGAAAGAGACACAAGTATGGATGGGTGATATCATAGGTGGATGGGTGACATCATAGGTGCATAACACATGTACAAGACTTCTTATTATACAAGATGTTACAATAGTGTATAATACAATGTGTTGGTACAAGAAGGGAGCCTAAGGATCAAGGATCACACATAAGATACAAGCTATAAAGTTGCATGACTTACCTAACCTATCACCTATTGTCCTCCTCACAACCGTTGTGACATAACTCGTCTCACATCCTCTTCACAAGACTTCTTCCCCACAACACACTCTACCCAACTCAAAACCCATCCTACATACCAGACTAAACCCAAAGAAATCTCACCCTAGATTTGTCCACAGAACCTCTACAAGGCAGCACAAGTCCTCCCATGTGGAGAAACTTGGCTCTTTGAGGAAGCTTGCCCCTCTTTCCTGAATCTACCTCAGAACACTAAACCCAAAGAAATCTCACCCCAGATTTGTCCACAGAACCTCTGCAAGGCAGCACAAGTCCTCCCATGTGGAGAAACTTGGCTCCTTGAGGAAGCTTGCCCCTCTTTCCTGAATCTACCTCAGAACACTAAACCCAAAGAAATCTCACCCCAGATTTGTCCACAGAACCTCTGCAAGGCAGCACAAGTCCTCCCATGTGGAGAAACTTGGCTCCTTGAGGAAGCTTGACCCTCTTTCCTGAATCTACCTCAGAACACTAAACCCAAAGAAATCTCACCCCAGATTTGTCCACAGAACCTCTGCAAGGCAGCACAAGTCCTCCCATGTGGAGAAACTTGACTCCTTGGGGAAGCTTGCCCCTCTTTCCTGAATTTACCTCAAAACACTGGTCTTGTTCTCCACCAAGTTGTTCACCCAATTGTTTTATTTAGCTTGTCACACTCTACAATATGTATGTGTCTTCCTCACTGAACTATCACGCCCTTTCATGCTCGGACCGTTGCATCCTTTTGGTGAGGTAGAGCCAACCAAAAAACTCACCCCATCGCGCATCTCACTCAAGTTGCAATGAATCCAATCGTCGCGTCAATTTGTTGGCTCACACACCAACTCGCCCACTCACCCAAGTCTACTTCATCTCTCCACGCCTTGAGTCATCTGCACGAAAAACAACCAAGGATGGCATGCCTAAGATGTATGCAAGGTGAGCACGCTCATTGTTCTTCATCCTTGGTGACGTGTGCTTCAAAGCATCATGCTCTTCCATTGTGATCCCCAAGTGTGGATTTCCATATAAGTCTTTGCTCGCCTCCTCAAATATCTTAGCCACGTCCACACTCTCAAGTGTGTCCAACTTAGCCAACTCATCGCACAACCTACCCAGTCATAGGTGAGTGCATTCGTTCAAGATACCTAGGCGACCCCAACTTCCATGACTTTTCTTCATTCATGTCGGTCAAGCAGAGGTGTCACCTGCCCTTGTCACCGAAGGCCTTACATCCTCCCCCACTAAAATTCGTTGTCGCCCGACAACACACAATATATATTTAGTCTCCAAGACTCTACCCAAACTCATGCCCCCATCTGCAACTAACTCTGTTGGAAACCCCAAGTTTCGTGCCATCTGTAAACCTCTAATTTCTATCAAGTGGAAATCTCAAGTTTCCTTGTGAAATGGAAATCTTGAATTTCCAATTCACATTACAATCATCCGCAACCCCTTACAATCATCCACACTTCTCTCTACCCAAAGTTGTGTTCAACCAAATTGTCTGCTACATTAGAAGGACATCTCCTCCCCAACTCTATCCGCAATGCTCAAGAGGCCATTGTCCTACTGCAATGATCACATTATGTTATGTTGTTGTTGCATCCTCAATCAAAACATGAAAAATTCCTAAGTGTTGAACTCTTGTGACTTCTTGCGATGCCCATACTTTAACTATCTCTACCATGTCTCCACACATTATGCATCTCAAGTCATGCACTAGTCAGGTGATCAATCCAATTGTCACATCCAAGTCTTGAGATGTGCCTCCCCATGCATGAACATAGTCCTTTATGTCTACATCTTTGTCACTCCATTCAACTCCAAAGACTAAGGAAAGTGTCCACCCTTTCGTCACTACAATTGCCATCATCCAAGCCTTTGACATGCTTTCATGCATTATCTCGCTGAAGTCATGAACTAGTTGAATGACCAATTCAACCAATGCATTCATTCCTAAAATATGCGCACCCTCATGCTCGAACAGGTCGCTTCCTTCTGCACTTTGCTTTATCCACTAAACAATCTCAAACCAAGGCAAGGTTTCCTCTTTCCTTACTACACTATGAAGTCACTCCAACTCAAAGTCATATGTGGCAATTGGACTCCACTACCTGCACCATAACACAATTAGCCAATATATTGCAACTCACACAGTCTATGTTGCATCCAAGTTTTCAAAGAGTCAAGGGAAATCACCATGCATATGTTCTCTACATGTCCAACCAAATCTACCCTTGTGACTCAAACTGTGATCAAGTCCACAAGTCTAGCTTCCTTGGCTGAATTCACCCCATCCTCTTCATCTACATTCTCAAATATGAAACATCTCATCCACTATAGATATTATGCATCCAAACTATTTTTTCTCCATTACTTCACCACATGGCCATCATGTTGTTGCATCCATCTCTCTATTCCTTGAAATGGCCAGGCTTCATCCTCATCCATGTTGTCCAAGGAAAGAGAAATGCCCATGCCCAAGTAATATTTTCATGTTGCAATTTGTCTTATCCGCAAAATCCTCAAAACTAAAGCAAGTCCCCAACTTTCCTTCTTCTGTCAATTCACGTCTCTACAACTCAACATCTACAATGAGTGTGGCCAACAACCCAAACTTCTCAAACGTGTCAACAAATTGTTTAGAGCACTCTAAGTAGAATGAGTCACCCCAAAGAAATTCCATGCTTAGGCATGTCCAATCCAATACTCCTACTAATCCTCAACCAATAATCCATGGATCTCTGAGTCATCGCACAATCATCCACAAGCCACCAACGTATGCTTTGCCTCATCCAATGTCCCATACCAAAGGAAAGCGAACACCACCCAAGTCGCTTGGTCTAAATTCTACCCATTGAGGTTGACAGTCAACATTTCTCGGTCGACTTCTTTGTTGACTCCATCTACCACTTAGAAAAAACATCCTTGCACCTCCATAAACATCTCATACTCTGGCATTTTTTTTGCAACTTGTCAAGTCATCGCATGACCCGAAAAATGCATCTAAGTTTCCATGTACCAAATCACCTCATCCTTCCTCTCAAACTTGGCACCTTCTTGGCATCATTGTGTATTATACTACAATGAGTCCTCTAATGCTTGTCATCAGAGAGTTAGGAAGCTTGTCAAGCCACCTCTATGACCACATCCAAATATTCCTAAGTCCTTCATTGGACTCATCCAAGTAGGTCACCCTGATCTCTCTACACACTCACCCATATCAAGGTGTCCCAACTACTCCATGAATCCTTTGAAGTCTGCACTACTTAGGCCACTCCCAAGTCTTTTGGTTTTCACCACAGAAAAAGGTTTCACTTGAACCACTAAGTCACACAACTTCCCTTCAAAGAACTCATCACAACTCTCAAGTAATGAATGAACTTAAGAGATAACCATACCTTGTCCAATGACACCCTTGGCTACGCCCATGGTTCAAGTCTATTGTCTCAGACTTGCACTCACCCAAACCAACGAATTGTCTCACAAAATTAGTTAAGTCACCTTCCACAGCTCTACAAATATTATAGCACCTTTGTTGTGACTCCAAATTGATTCTATCTGTCCACTTCAAAATCTAGCTAAGTCACAAAATTGTGACACGTCTAAGTCACCTTATCTTCCACCAAACCGTCCTTTCGGAACCAAGGCACCAAGCCTTCACTATGAAACCTATCAAATCGATCCATTGATGCAAAACCAACTTCTCTGAAGTCATCCACACTTCAAGTTGAGAAACAACATGACTCAACACATGTGTTTGGTGAAGCTCAACACATACATATCTTAGTGAAGTGCACTCGAACCGCCCATGTCAAGTCTATGACTCAACTTTTTGATGTTTCCTTGTGTTTCATCAAACTTGTTGTTACACATTATTTCCATCATCCCTATGATCGTTAATTATGTAAACCTATATGTTTCCTTCAGAGGGGTCAATGGCCTGAGTTCCTGAAGAAAGAAGGGAGAAGAACTTTTCCTGAGAAAAAAAGTTGCATTTTCCTTTGTAAAAATCCTATTAAAGAGGATGTTCGCAGGTTGCTATATAAGAAGGGTGTGAGAATGCCTGATTCTCACAAGTTGCACCATATCTAGGTTGCGAGAGGTTCGCAGGTTGCTCTATAGGCAGGCTGTGAGAATGCTCATATGTGGGAAAAATGAACGTTTTCTCGAATCTTCTAGAAGGAGAAACTTCCATGGTGAGGTGGCAACCAAATGGTTTGGATCTTACTCGCTTTCATGATTTAGTGGGATCATCCTAACCTCCTCACCTTATCCTCTTCAGCTTATAAAAGGATAGAAGCTCTCATGGAGAAGGGCTAAGTTGGCTTTAGCTTAAGTTTTTTTTGGCTTGGGATTGTTAGCTTGGTTAGAGTGGTTTTGAGATTTTCTTTGTCAAGATAGATTGTGAGTAACTATCAGATCCATGGTTTCAGAATCCTTGGAGCAAGAAGTGTGTGGGGAACGAAGGACAGTTGGAAGGGACCTTACGACATCAAGGCCATGGTTGTAATCTCTCTTTCACATTTAATATGATACAGTAATATGATTNNAGTAATATGATTCTTTCCTATAAAGCTTGTTCTGTTTTATTGTATGATTCTTTGATCACATCCATAGGTTTATATTGAGTTCATGCTATTACTATCACTTTGGTTGGTTGCATTCTTTTGCAAGTTCATCGTTGTATGAGCATTGGAATGGAGCTAGGATGGTGATGGTGAGAGGAAGAGACATTTAAATGGTATGTCACCTATCTCTCTTTAGTTAGTAAATTCAATA
>CBVK0103430928.1:0-20822 GCA_900067695.1 Picea abies | reverse complement strand
ACCTTATCCTCTTCAACTTATAAAAGGAGAGGAGCTCTCATGGAGAAGGGCTAAGTTGGCTTTAGCTTAAGTTGTTTTGGGCTTGGGATTGTTAGCTTGGTTAGAGTGGCTTTGAGATTTTCTTTGTCAAGATAGATTGTGAGTAGCTATCATATCCATGGTTTCAGAATCCTTGGAGCAAGAAGTGTGTGGGGAACGAAGGGAAGTTGGAAGGGATCTTACGGCATCAAGGCCATGGTTGTAATCTCTCTTTCACATTTAATATGATACAGTAATACAGTAATATGATTCTTTCCTATAAAGCTTGTTCTGCTTTATTGTATGATTCCTTGATCACATACATAGGTTTATATTGAGTTCATGCTATTACTATCACTTTTGTTGGTTGCATTCTTTTGCAAGTTCATCATTGTATGAGCGTTGGAACAGAGCTAGGATGGCGAGAGGAAGCGACATTTAAATGGTATGTCACCTATCTCTCTTTAGTTAGTAAATTCAATATTTAAAACTTAAGGAAAGTGCCATATTCTGGTGTGTTTTTTTCTAGATATAGGTGGATCTAGGGAGATTAGTTAGTGTCTGCACCTACCGATTTGTCTGATAACACTTGCAGTCGCCCCAATTCATCCAAGTCTCAACCCATCGCTCAGACCTCTCCCTACCTTGAGTCAAGTCACTGCATAATGGAGATTCCACTTCCGTCGCAACCCAAAACTTCTCTACTTCACAGTCTTCAAACTCCCAACCACTTTTGCAATTAACTGTTGTGATCACATCTACAGTCACTTATGCAATCAACAAGTTATTCTTCATTTGCACAATGCTTTGGCTTCTTGATACACCAAGGTCTTGAATTTTCTCATGTCCAAATTCATCAAACCACTTTGCAGTTGTTTGTTAGCAACTTTTCCCATACCCCAATTCATGTTCTAATTTTACTGCCAAAGAAATGTTCGATCTTCCATGGAGTTGAGCCAACAACCCCAAATTTGCACGAACTTTTCTCTGATACTACATGTCACAAAGGTAACATTGGTGAAGATCTCACTAAGCTATCTTCAAATTTTGTTCAGATACCACAAGTCACTCGTCGCATGTAGTCGTTCGACATCGCGACATTTCCAACTCAACTATTATACCATGTCGAGAGTAACTTGCCCAGACTGTGCCTCTTTCATTCAAGTTATGTCAATATCTACGCCTCGAGCTACTTGAGTCAAGTCTTCTCACTCAACTCTTTGTCACCAAGTCACTCACTCAACCATGCACTTCATTACATTACACTTACATTCTTTAACATATACAATAGTCAAGTTCTATACTTATCCAAATATGAAAACCAAGAACAAGCAACATGCATACACCTAAAACATACACTATAAGTATGGTTGGGCAGCATCATAAGTGCCTAACACCCATACAAGACATATTATTATACAAGATATTACAATGATGTACAATACAATGTGTTGGTACAAGAAGGGAGCCCAAGGCTCACACATAAGATGGATGTTGCCAAGTCGCATGACTTGCCTAACCCTGTTAGCTCACGTCCTCCTCACACCATCATGATTGAATTCATCTCACATCCTCATCACAAGACTTATTCACCATTGTGTGCACTGCCCACATCACAACCCATCATGCCTAACAAACTCAACCTAAAGAAGTCTCACCCTATATTTTTCACCACCTAAAGAAGTCTCATGCCTAAAAATTGGCCTTGTTCTCCACCGAGTTTTTCACCTAATTGTTGTCTCTAGCTTGTCGCACTCTTCCATATATGTGTGTGTGTGTGTGTGTGTGTCCACCTAAATGAACTGTCACACGCTTTCATGCATGAACTATCACGTCCTTTTTGTGAGCCTGAGCTAACCAACCAACTCGCCTTGTCATGTGTCCACTCAAGTCGCAATGCATCCAACCATCGCATTGATTCATTGGCTCGCACCCCAACTCACCCACTTGCCCATGTTGGCCTCATCTCTCTTCACCTTGAGTCATCTACACCAAAACACCCAAGGATGTCTTTCCAAAGACGTCTACAAGGTGAGCAGGCCCATTGGTCGCAATTCTCAGTGACGTGTTCCTCAAGGCATCATGCTCCCCCATTGGGATACACAAGTGTGCAACACCCATCCATATAAGTCTTGGCTCACCTCCTCAAGTCTCTTAGCCAAGTCCATACTCTCAAGTGCATCCAACTTAGCCAACTAGTCAACGATGTACAATACAATGTGTTGGTACAAGAAGGGAGCCCAAGGCTCACACATAAGATGGATGTTTCCAAGTCGCATGACTTGCCTAACCTTGTCAGCTCACGTCCTCCTCACACCATCATGATTGAAGTCATCTCACATCCTCATCACAATACTTATTCCCCATTCCATGCACTTCCCACATCAGAACCCATCATGCCTAACAAAATCAACCCAAAGAAGTCTCACCCTATATTTTTCACTGCCTAAAGAAGTCTCATGCCTAAAAATTGGTCTGGTTCTCCACCGAGTTTTCACCTAATTGTTGTCTCTAGCTTGTCACACTCTTCCATATGTGTGTGTGTGTGTGTGTGTGTGTGTCCACCTAAATGAACCATCACACACTTTCATGCATGAACTGTCACGTCCTTTTGGTGAGCCTAAGCTAACCAACCAACTCGCCTTGTCGTGTCTCTCACATAAGTCACAATGCATCCAACCATTGCATTGATTCATTGGCTCGCACCCCAACTCACCCACTTGCCCATGTTGGAATCATCTCTCTTCACCTTGAGTCATATGCACCAAAACACCCAAGGATGTCTTTCCAAAGACGTCTGCAAGGTGAGCATGCCCATTGGTCACAATTCTCAATGACGTGTTCCTCAAGGCATCATGCTCGCCCATTGGGATATAGAAGTGCACAACACCCATCCATATAAGTCTTGGCTCACCTCTTCAAGTCTCTTAGCCAAGTCCATACTCTCAAGTGCATCCAACTTAGCCAACTAGTCACACAACCTTCCCAACTACAGGTGTGCAGGTCCATCTGAGTTGCCTATGCAACCCCAACTTCCATGACTTGTCTTCATTCATGACGATCATGAGCCAGATTATTTTCGGCATGAAATGAGAGAGGAGATATAATAAATAAATGTACAGAAATATCTCAGATATCCAATAATATAACAGAAATATATATCAGAGATGCAACCATAAACACATAGATACAGTAATACACAATTTCCATTGATGAGTGAAATGTACAAAACTGTAGAAATACAGAGTGAAAGAATCGCTAGAATGGTGGCATATTACCTCTATGAAGAGATGTGATGGCTACTCGCATTCGCAATAATCTAGATTACAATGAATCTCTAAAATCCTTTTTAACATAAAGAAAACTCAAAACCCTAACCTCAAAAGATGAAAATCCAATAGTTTTGTGGATCCCGTTTTGGGTAGTTTGGTGTATCAACTTCCCAGGGGTGTAACTTTGGCATATGATCTCCATTTGAGGCCTACAATATCTCATTGGAAAGGTCTATCCTAGGAATACACATGTTTTCATCACACTTTGGCTAAAGGCTGCAGTGTGACTGTGGAAATCCCTAAAAACGTTGTTTAGGGCCTCGAAATGGCCTCGGAAGTTCGGGAACTGAAAAATAGAGAACAATTGCCAAGGTGGAAAAATGATTTTCAAGTGAGTGGAATAGGTGGGTGGCCACTGATATCCACTTGGATCAATACTCCCTCCTCAAGAAGCAATGGTATCCATTGCGTTGAGTTCCCGGGGGAGAGGGGGAAGCATTTGTTTAACTTGAACCTTGGTGAGTTGCTTGTCTTGTTAGAGAAGTTGTGTTGCTTAGTTTGTTGAAGGTTGTCACGAGCCTATTCCTAGAGGGGTTGAATCTATTCAATGAGTCGAGATACCTGAGATGATTGTGTGCAGAAGGAATCTTTTCACTTTGTTGCAATCTTGTCAACCTGTTTCTGTTGGATAGAAGGTGCTTGGGCTGAGGTTGTAGTGGTTGCAGTGTCCTTTTGTTCACCCTTTGAACATATTGTGAAGAAGTTGAATTTTGTAGTATGAGATACTACCTTGCAAGACTATTTAGGTGGGACAGTAATTGGAACTACGTATGGTATCCTGTAGAGGCGATCCCCCAAAGTGACAATGACACTACAAGGTCGAGACTCATAGATAGCATGGCTCTTCCACATATATGGTTGTCCAAAGAAAAAATCACATACATCTAGTGGGGAAACATCACATAATACTTCATCCTTGAAGGGATGGATTCCATATGACAATTGACATTGTTGGCTGACATGAACATCTCATCCCTGGAGAAGCCACCTGATGTTGTATGGTTGCGGGTGTGGTGTTGTCGACAATCCCAACTGTCTGACGACCTCTGTTGAGATGAGGTTCTTCTAGATTCTGCTATCAACAATAAAATGTAGTGAGGTCCCCTTCATCTAGATCTATGAATGAAAAAGGAGTTCCCCCTCTTCAAGATTTGTTGGTTCTTCTAGTTGAATTGTTTTGGTCATGACAATAGCAGTGGGGTCTGCGTCAATGATATGTCTTCTATCAGTATTTTCTGAATCGGATTTTGAATAAGGGTTTGGCTCCTTGTCTTTGATCTTGACCACCAATGAGTGTTTTGAGCGACATTCATCGGTGTTGTGCCAGGGGATTTTGTGGAAATCGCACCACTTTCTAGTGTCCTTCTTCGTCTTTTTGTTACCCCTCTTTTCATGTGTCTTGAATGGGTTTTTTGAAGACTAATTATTAGGGCCATCTTAAACGTATTTTGGTTGTTGCGGATTTGTAGACCTGAACTCTTGTTTGTTCTAGTTCTTAAATTTATGCTTGATTTTAACAACATATCGATAAGTAATAACCAGTGATGAGATGTCCAGAAAATCCATTTCAGTTTGGATGTATATGTGTAGAGCCCCACGATATTTCAGAACCAAATTTCGCTCAGAGTCTTTGATACCCATCTTGTTGCGTAATATATGGAAGGTATTGGTGAACTCTGGCACTGCTTGGCCCCTCTTTTCAAGAAGCATGATCCATCTCATGTAGTGGTATTCATAGTTTCCAAAAGGGTAATATTGTTCCTTGACTACATCGACAAAAAAATCCCAAGTAGGCTCGACCCCATATATTCCAGACTCCTCTGTGGAAATTTTCTCCCAGTAAGTTTCCCACGAAATTTTGACATGGGGAAGAACCTTAAGGAGTGCGAAGGTGATCTTTTCCCTATCAGAGAAATTATGAACAGAGAAATAACCTTCTAGCATATTTAACCATTTTTCTAGGGCATCTACATCTATATTTCCTTCAAATACAGGAATATCAAAATTAATTGTACCTTCAAAGGAGAGGTGCCTCCAAAGTGGCCTCTTGATGAAGACGTGCATGTTTTTATTGGCAGGCATTGAAGGATGTGATTAAAATTTTCCATCATTTTGTCCCTCTATCGCGTGAGAGCTTGCTCAAGCAACAGATTAATAGAATCTTCTGCTCCATTATTTTTCTTTTTTTCTTCCATGGAGGGTTTCTTGGGTGTGCAAGAGCAATTTTCCTCAAGAGAGACAATATCGAGACCCAACTTGATATACTCGGACCTCGTCGGGGACATGCACTAAAAAATGAAAATCAATCAAGACCAACCTGCTCTGATACCACTAATCCAGATTATTTTCGGCATGAAATGAGAGCGAAGATATAATAAATAAATGTACAAAGATATCTCAAATATCCAATAATATAATAGAAATATATATCAAATATGCAACCATAAAAATAGAGATACAATAATACACAATTTCCATTAATGAGCGAAATGTACAAAACTGTAGAAATACAGAGTGAAAGAATTACTAGAATGGTGGAAGCTTATCTCTAAGAAGAGATGTGAGGGATAATCACATTTGCAAGAAGATCGATTAAAATGAGGCTCTAAATTCTTTTTTAACATAAATAAAATCCAAAACCATAACCCCAAAATATGAAAAGCCAACAGTTTTGTGGACCCCATTTTGGGTAGTTTGGTGTATCAACTTCTCGGGGGCGTAACTTTGGCATACAATATTTGTTTGGGGTGCACGATAGCTCATTGGAAAGGTATATATGAGGAATACACATGTTGTTGTTACACTTTGAACAAATCCTACAATGAAATTGTGGTGATCCCTAAAAATGTTGTTTAGGGGCTCAAAACGACCCCAGAAGTTCAGGACTCAAAAACTAGAGAAAAGTTGCCAAGGTGGAAAACTGTTTTTCAAGCCATTGGAATAGGTGGGTTACTACCGATATCCAAATATATAAGATCAGGAGGAGGTTTTTCACTCCCTCTTCATCAAAGGCCTTATAAGTATGTAACCTTTAGAGATAGTGTCTCAAATGGCATGGCATAACATGTCTATTGTCCTCCATAACTGAGATGGTATTGTCATAAAAAAATTATTTATCTATGACCATCGATGTATTTCGAGATCCACTTACAAAGTATTAAAATAAACCACCATAATATAACATGACATGATGAAAGAATCATCATGCACACATGTGGCATTATCTCTCTTAACACTCTCTGCAACGTGCATCACTTCATAAACAATTTTCTTAACCTACTTATATGTGAAGTTTTACATATTGTGTGAAGTTAAGTTTTATTCAATGAAGTTGCATCTATCTCTATGTGTGAACTTTTACATCATCTATAATATTAAGTTATCCTATAAGAAAGTCGTGACAAGTAGAGATCATAAATTCAATAAGACATGTTCAATGGGATGATGCATTAGGGGAATTTAGGTTAAAAAGGGGCTTCAAAACAAAATATGTACCACCAAAATCAACTTTATAAGAACCAAACGCAATTCAAAAGATGACATCATCCCATGGGGATGAGTTGGCATTGCTTGAGTTAAAGATGGTGAGTTGTCACATGTTCAATGGTGGATGGAAACCCATAGTTAATTATGGTAGTGCTTTGAAAAAAATACCCATAATGAAAAAGTACTCACAAATCAATCTTGAATATGATATAAATATACCCATAAAGTAAATTACTTTACTTTTGAAAATATATATTAAATAAAGTACTCATGTCCATTAATATAGTAAATATTTTATATTTCTAATTTCTAATTTCTAATAGTTGGCAGATTCATAGACAAAGGGCCTATGAGCTTGGATTGGCGAACTCATGGAACCTGGGGCCCAACCGCAGGCTCAAGCGGGGGTCTAGGAAAGATTTATCTTTTTTCCCCCACGTAGTTTTTTTCGGTCCCCCATCTCGCGCGTATTTTCTCCAGTCATCTCCCTTCTCACTGACAGGGTCACAACAAACCTTTGGAAGACTGCCAACCAGCGAGCACCCGCGTAAACCGTGTGGTACCGAATTTCACCATCCTTGCCCATCACAATGGAGGATATAGAGATTTTATATTTTGAGGTAGATTTTCTGGATCGACAGAAAATATGGGTATCACCACCTGGACTCTGAACCAAATCTACAACCCAACCAAAGGAAGGAAAGGATAGTTTGGAGGATCTGGGAGGCACCATGACTACCAGAGGGATTGGTAGAAGCTAGGGTCTTTGAGGCCTCACCATTGCCTCCTCTCTCACCTCCAGGGAAGGAGGGCTTTCAGAACTGTTATCTCCATTCTCATTGAAATAATATTAGGTGGAGAGCGACTCTAGGCTTTTAGAACAAATTTTCAAGGCTTTATCAGGAGCTAGGACGATTTGTCCATCTGAAATTGGGCCAAGAAGAAGCAGGCATATCTGTGCTGACCCATGCACTGGTCAAAAATTCCCCACTCAAGGCCTCTCTACGCAAGGTGTTGAAGGAAATTCACACCCAGTGACCCAAGTTAAAATTTTAATTAACCCATCTCTTGTACAAAACCCTAATGCTTAGAGGCAGAATAACATTTAGAAAGTAGCTCCAAAGCAAGGCAGTAAGAAAAGGGATATCTAAGACTTAGGGAATTCCCACTCTGTGGAAGGTAGCCACAAGTATTCATCGTTGAGAAAGAAAATTCCATCTACTATCAAGCCAACCTCCCCCCTTAACCTATCCTTGGGAGACGACGTAATGCTATAGCAGGTCCAAGAAATGACAGAGATTATGACAATGGGTAGAGTGAATGTTCGACACTTTAGTCAGGAAAATTTGGAGGAATGGGTAAGTAAATTATGGGGAGAGAAGTTGGATGTGGCCCTAGATGTACAAACCCTAGAAAATGGTTCGTTCATGTTGAAGTTTAGAAAAGAAGAAGAGGTGGAATGGGTGTTGAAATCCCCTTGGAATATAGACTCGGTTTCGATTTTTTTGAAGAAGTGGTCACCATTATTTTATGCAAGTAGAGAAAGAGTTGATGAGATCCTGGTTTAGGTGAGATTGTTGGGGCTTCCAGTGGAACTATGGACCAAGGAGGGATTCAGACTACTAGGGAACATGATGGGAACTTTTTTAGATGTTGATATGTCTTTTATGGCCATAAAGAAAATGTCGGCCTCATGAATTTTGGTGTTCCTAAATATCAAAAAAGGTCTTACAGAGGAAATAATCCTGTCTTGTAGGGGAAAATGTCTCGAACAAAAATTGGACTATGAGGGAATCTCGTTCAGATGTCGTAGATGCCACAAACACGACCATGTGGAAAAGGAATGAAAAATTCCATTGCATGGGAGGAGAGAAGTCTGAGGAGACCGATGGATAGAGATGGATAAGAAGAGAGGATCCTCACTGTTGGAAGGTACCTCTCTGCCGTCAGCATCAAGGCACCACACTTCGAAGACTCTAGAAGAAGATGAGAATTTAGTATCGCAATCCAGATAGGCGAGTGGTGGACTGGTGACCTAGGTGCAGGAGATAGATTTAAATCCAACAGACAAATGGGATTATGGACACGAGAGTAGCAGGATCAAATCCACCATATGCCTCGACTGCACAATCGATCAGGTATGCCCTTTTTTTCTTTTCATGCCATAAATTTAAATTTCCAATATCTTACTTTAGTTGGGAAGGAGCGGGATAGGATCACCAAAAATTTCCATTCGACATCATGTTCTACAATTAAACCTTCCCTAACCCCCCTCACCTTTTTTCTTCCTCGAACGTTTTGAATCCTTCCCTGTCCATGGATATCATTCATGTGAATGACAATTCCTCCTCATCCTCGAGGGATTTTGAGGAGGATTTGATTGCATATCACCTTCGCAATAGGGATATCCCAACAAAAAAGGAAGTAAACAAAAAGTTTGATGGGTTAGGTCTCAACCCGCCTGCGTCATATGGGATAAGGGGCAAAGGAAGGCAATCCTTTTTGTCCAAAGATCAATCCAAAGCCTTGTTCAATATTGTAGTAGGGAAATAATATTCTATAATTGGGGCCCTAAGAGCATCTCAGCCCCGGTCAGGGGGAAGGACATGAAATTTATTTCCTTTAATTGCAGGGGTGTACAGAGCCTCACCAAAAATTCTTCTCTCCAAAGGCTAGTGGATTCAAACCAACCATATATCATTCTTCTCCAAGAAACGATGGGGGGTGAAGAAATAATCACTCCCCTTCTAGAGGAAACCCTAAAAATTTGGAACTTCGTATGTACAAGTGCAAGAGGGATATTAGGATGTATGGCCTTCGGTTGGAGACCCAACAATATAAGGTTATAAACTCCTGGAGCTGTGAGTTGGTTATGGGATCCATATTTTATTCTGAAGAATTGAGAAGGGAGTTCTTTTTCCTCAATGTGTATGGTCCCCATCAGGATAGAGTCAACTTCTAGGAAGCCCTTATGAGGAAATCCTTCCCCAACCATCACGACATCATCTTGGGAGGAGACTTAAACTTCTCAAAGGGAGAGGTTGAATCTTGGGGAGAAATATCCCAACTAGATCCTCTCTCCAACTTTTTCTCTCATGTGATCGTAGGAAGGGGCCTCATGGATCTATCTCCCCTGAAACTAGCCCCAACATGGCAAAAAAAAAGGCTGGGAAAGGACTATATCACAAAAATATTGGACCATTTTATTTTGGCAAGACATATCCTAGAGTCTCCCCTAATGTGTATAAAATGGGTGGGAAGTGGGGGAGAATCATACCACCATCCTATTCTCCTCGAAGTTTCCCCCCAACCAAAAAAACCTACAAGTCCATTTAAATTCAATTCATCATGCCCAAAATATGAACAGTTGATAGCTCTAGTAAAGGAATTATGTATGCCTATTGATACCTCTACAGGTATCTGGGTTGTTGTTCAAATGCCCACAAACTTGAAAAGGTTGAAGAAGTTGGAGACAGGACTTTGGGAAAGGAGGAAAAGAAAAATGAAAGACCAGGAATTGGATGAGATAGAAAGAGACCTTCAAAACATGTTTGAAGCAGAAGGAGGAGGGTATGCAAACCAAGAATCCAAGGACCAACTCCTCAATATTGAAAGGAAGTGCATTCATCTACTAAAAAAAAGAGAAGAATCCTAGCGTTTAAAAATCAAATCTTTGTGGCTCAAAAGAGGGGATGAGAATACAAAGTTTTTCCAAGCCTTTGTAAAAGGGAGAAGAATGACAAATACAATCTAGAGTCTGAATGACTCCTGAGGAAACAAAGCCTCCTCTTTTCAAGACATGGCACAAATGAGCACAAGAAACTTTAGGAATCTGTTTATGGAAGATGCAATTTCTTAGATTGAGACTATTTTGGGAATAATAAGTGTTACATGTCAAAATTGCTAAGTATCGCATTGTCCCTGTCAATCGTCGTAAGTGTCGCATCTTCCCTATAGCTTTCGCAAGTGTCTCAAGTTGACCACTAGTGTCGTAAATTATGGTCAGGCATAATGACGTGATAACGACACTAAGGAAGCACTTATGACACCTCATATGACTGTTTTGGAGAGCAAGAACTGATATACTGGAATCAAAGAACCTTTAACACCTGAAAGAAGACCTGAAATAGTGGTTTGGAAGGGGAATGCTCCTCTAATACTGCTAGAGAAGCACTGGCGCCCCTACACCATGGTCCAGAAGCGTTATAACGCTCTTCAGCCCTTCTGGAGGAGTGCTGCTCACCTTAAGAGTGCTGGCGCTTTCCCAAGGCACATCAGAGGTGCTATAACGCTCTGATACCCCTTTGGGGGAGTGCTCCCTATTCTGGGTCAATTGTTAGCCCGTTGAGTCGAATGAGGAGGAGAACATTCAAGATTAGAAGGCAGTTATGCTTGAATTCTTGGTTTCATCAAAGATCCCTGATCCAAGGAGATGGTTCCTAACTGGTTCTAAACATAACTCAAGGGGTTAGGCCTTGCCCAACCTATATAAACAAGCTTCATGATGGTGGAAAAGGAGGAAGAACTGAACATATGAAACTTATGATCTTGGACGAAACCGACAGTCATCCAAAGAGAAGTGATCAGTGAAGTTGCTGTCATCCAGGTTGTGGATCTCTCAGGCAAGGGTTGGACGAAGAGGACTTGACGAAGCTGTCGCATTCGCATTTACGATTGTAAGTACTGCTGTCGTTATTCTCATTAATATGACAAGCTTGGCATGTTTCTTTCTAGTTTGTGTTTGATGTTACATGAACTTATCATTCATTGATAGATCTATTTCCAAGCTAATGTCAATAGAGTAGGAAGTGGTTGTATCTTATTTTGTCCACAGACCTCATCGAGGAGCAAAAGGATTGGAGCGCAACTCGGAGCACGCAGGGACAAACGCCGATTAAAAGGTACTTCTATTATCCTTCCTTCTCATGCATTAGGATTAGATAGATTTGAAAGGAAGTCAATGTCCATGATAAGCATTTTTCTGTCTAGGGTTAAGGTCAAGCTCTAGAGGTCGATCTACTTGTCCGCAGGCAGATTTTCCTACAACAGAAACTGGCAACTCCACTGGGGAAATAACCTTGAATCAAAACCCTTAGTTTGGATTTTTCTCCTCATTGACCTTGTTCGGTCCCTCGATTATTTCAGACCTGGTTTACCCCTCTTTGATTAGTTTCATGAGCTGATTGGCTCCTTGTCCCATCATACTCAGCATCCTTGTCAAGTTGGAACTTCAATTTTTGAATTTTCTTGACATTTCTGGAACTTTTAGACCCTGGCGCCCTTGAGTTAGTGTTATCAGAGCGCCAGTTCTTTTTGTAGCCTTACACAGAGAGCTATAACACTCTTTGCCCTTGGCAACAGAGCGCTAGCCTCCTTTGGCCCAGAAAACTTCAAAATTTGCATTTTTTTGAATTTCTGCCTCTGTGTTCTTCTGCTGAGTGATTTAGTGAGTCAACTTGTCTTCCCTTTTAGCATCAACATCTATCTTTTTGAAAGATAAACACCTTGTTGTTTGGATCTTGCAGCCTTCTTCACTATTGTTCATTAGGTTTTTCCTGTTGAGTAAAATTTGAGATTTATGCATTGTTCTTCTCTCCTCATCAGTTTGAGTAAAAAACCTTGGTGAAGGTCATAAAAGGCCTATAGACCTCTTCATCTCACTTTGAGTCAAGGTCCTTATCCTTCAATTTTTGCTTTTTGGATGTAAAGTTTTGCCTTTCTCTTTGATTGTTTCATCTTTTTCGCTTTTTGTTTTGATTGATATGAAGGGTGTATTGTTTGTGTTGCTCTTGCTTATGCTAGTTTGGTTTTCAAATCATACCAAGAAGATAATTAGCAAAGATAAGCATTGTGATTGTATTGATCATCATCCATACACAAACAATAAAGATATCTTCATGATTGATCGAGCATATTAGAAGGCATTTAAGAGCTTTTGCATTACATTAGGATTTGATTGAGAAAAAGAATTGTTTGAGAGCATTCCGTAGTTGTGCTTGTTAGTGAAAGAACTCTCTCTCTCCCTTAGCTAGATGTTCATCGAAAAAAAATGATTGTTTATCATGTTCGATGCATTCTTTGGGTCTGAGTCATAATCTCCATTTGTTTCACTTCCATGCGCCCCTTTGCGTAAAGAACAGCCATTAAAATCAACGCAAATTAAAATTTATATAGAACTTTTTCTTTGCTAGAATCCTCCACCAACAGTAGAATAGGTGTAGTACTTTGGATTAGGCTGTGAGCATAACTCTCCAAAGTTGTCAAAACAAACATTAGTATCCTGAGTTAGGGAGAGTAAATCCAGTTATCGTATAAGTCTGCCTGGGATCCCCCTCTCACACAGGGGTTACGCACGAGGTTGCATTCAGGTAAGCTACGGGGACTAACCCTCCGTGGTTTAACTATTTGTGGTGTTCGGATCGTATTATGGGGATCACTTTGAGGTAAATCCACAATTGCTGTGTGGAATCTTCTTAGTTGGTTTCGGGCTTGATACCCTGCCCATACGTTCGGATCGAACTGTCGACTGTTCCCGCCCAGGGGCTGACTGCGAATTGGTAACCTTAGTGGCCATAATATTTAGGTTCTTACACAAGGTGACGGTGACGGGAAGTCTCACTGTACCTGGAGCAGACATTGGTCAAACTCACTTGGGCTCCTTGGAGGGTAAATCCACAATTACTGCGTGGAAGCTTGCACCAAGGCGTAAGTTCGTTAAGCAGGTCACCATTGTAACTGTTTCACCCTATCCCCACCCCTTCTGGACTTGATCACGTGACGTTGGATTTCATCACCANNNNTCATCAAAAGAAGGTCCTGTTTGCTTGGTTGTGATTCTTAGATTTTTTTTTTTAGCGTGTGCTGTTTCTTTTCGCTAGTTGGCCATAGATTTCTTTCGTCGACTCTTTTTTTCCGCCAACATCGACCCTCCACGACGCTCGCAGAGGCTACAGGGACTTCCTCCAGAAAATATGGAAGGAGACATCCCTTTACCCCCTCATTCTACGGAACAGCCTCCTCAACCGAGCGAGGTTCAAATCACTACAACTCCTAAGGAATAAGTTCCCATCCCTATAGAGAATTTTAGAATTGTCTCGGAATCTCCGGAGGCTTATTGCATTCCGGAGGGATATGAATGACAGCTCCTTCACCTAAACTCTGCCAGAGAATTTGTTGTCATAAACCCCTCTAACGCTCTGGCTGGGTCTCCTCAACACCCTTTACCCAACGACCCTTTTTGAACTGAAAACATTGTTCGGAGTCCACCACGCTTGGTGAGAGATCTTTATGGAATGGGAGAAGGTGCTGACATACCTTTCTCCTACACTGTACCCCCAAATCACTTCACCGGTACTACCACTTTTATGGCCACACCAACCGTTGCTCCAAGCACACCACCCGTTGGTCCGAACGTAATGCCCGTTGGTCCGAGACCTACTATTCCCCTCCAGACAGCCCATTCAACATTGACCCCGCACATCCCGACCATTCCCGCCGGTAACGCGGTAGTTAATCAAACACCGATTGGTACACCTGTAACACCAAGACCAAATCTCCCTTTTGGATTTAGGGCACTGAACGCATTTGCCACTACCGCTGCCCAAACCACTGCTCAAATCATACCGGGAAGTTCCATACCCACCCAACAACCCGGGGGGACTATCCTTGGTGGTTCTAATCCAATCAGCAACATCGGTCAATCTTTCACGTCTGGCCCCCAAATCCCAGGAACTCTACCTCAAACTGGGGGGCACCCTCCCATCGGAGGACAAATTCCATTCGGGGGAAACACTCATACTGGGGGGCAACCTCAAGTCGAAGTCCACCATCAACCACAAGGACAAAATGCATCCGTTGCACCCAATCCGTGGAGCGTCCCTTTTCAAGGAAATCCGCATGCCTCCACGACGGGACAAAATGTGCCCGTTGCACCCAATCCATGGAGCGTCCCTTTTCAAGGAAATCCACATGCCTCCACAGGACAAACCATGCCTGCTGCATCTAACCCTTGGAGCGTTCCTTTCTCAGGAAACCCACACTCCTCGGTAGGACAAAACTCATAAACTCCACAACAACCTCCTTATGGACAAATGCCCAACCCAACCCATAACCCTCAAAACCCATCCAGTTACCCTCCGCTCATGCATACTTCTCAGAACACTTCAAATCCTATGTACCTTGGCCAAAACCAACCTCACATGAGAGGACCCACGAGTTATAATTATCCACATAACCCAGTATTGGGCCCCACTGGTGTTCCTCTGCCACACTAGCATTACCCACAGGTTAACCGACAACTACCTTTTCTAGCCACCCTGGACCTTCCAGATTTGTCTCGGTTAACGAATGATCCCATTCATCATTCTTCCGGTTGGCCAGCTATTCCAGCAAAGCTCCCTTCTGATATCCCAAAATTCGATGGAAAATCCGGAGAAGACCCGAACAACCACGTGATGACCTTCCATTTGTGGTGTTCATCTAACTCCCTTATGGACGATTCTATTCGGTTACGTCTTTTCCAACGGACACTTACAAAATGGTACATTGAATTACCACGCGCATCTTTTTACGATTTCAACTGCCTCGCCATGTCCTTTCTCACACATTTCCAACTGCCCATCCGATACAAGACAGGTACTAAACTATTAACCTCTCTTCGTCAGACAACTTCCATACACATCTCCGATCATATCCATGAATGGAGAAGACGACGAAGACTAATCAAAGCGGTCATCCCTGACCAATTATTAGCAGAATGGTTCACGAAATCATTATTACCCCAGATCGCTCGTGATGTTGCCATGGGCGGCGTGGTTACCGAGGAAGAGGCCATCGCCCGAGCTCAGTACTTAGACTTAGTCTATTCGTAATCCGGTACTCTGTATGAGTTGATACCAAACGCTACCCATCCCAATAACGATCCATCCAAACCATCAACTGCTTTGCATGCAGGTGGAGTTATTGGCTCCATCAAAACTCAATCTAATACCCAGTCTACTGGCACAATCCAACGGCCCGCTACCACGGCTGCTCCCATTTCGACTGCACCCTCTTCTAGCCCCACCCAAACTCAAGTCTCTGATGTGAATGCGGTCCAATAAACCCCTTCACAACAACCCGGGGGCAAGAAGAAAGCGAGAAACAAAACAATGAAGAACAATAACAATGAACAACCCAAGACCCAACCACAAACCCCTGCTATCGGAAAACAACCACAGCGAAAACCGAAATTCCCATGTCTCATTTGTGGTGACGATCACTACACTCGAGACTACCCACATCGCGAAGAAGTGGCTAAAATTTTTAAGGGAAATTCACAACCCGCTGTGCTCACCCAGCCCTTTCCGCAGCAACAATCCTTGGTTGCACAAACCCCCACGCCGGGGGGCAGTTCCAACCAACCTCATGATGAGGCATCGACAAGCGCACACATTTACATGTTCAACGGGGTTAACCTAACCACTCGTTCTGTGACATACGACACACCAGTTAAACCAGATAAGCCGAAGACTGCTAACGGTTCTTCGCCAGATCCTTTACCATCTGCTGTCAATCCTCTGTTTGTTAGCCCGCCATCCGGGCCACTTCAGATTGAGAAACCTTCCTTTGACTCCATCTTACGCCCTCCTAAGAGCACCATCCGAAAATCCACTTTCAATCCTAATTCACGAGCTACCCAAAACTACAATATTGTAGAAGATTTGGCCCAAGCCCCGTGTGCATTGTCCGCATTGGAGGTGTTACAACACTGTCCTAACCAGTGTAGGACGCTCTTAGCTGCTATTGGCGCCTTCGATCCTGAGTCATCCAACTACATCACGTTTAATCTGGACGACCATCAACCGAGACTCTCCCACCAGCTAGCCTTCCAAATCGATGTTGTTGTTCATAATCAACAAATCCATCGAACCATTTTGGATGAGGGAGCCTCCACCTGTGTCATGTCTCTATCCTGTTGGAAAGGGTTGAAATTACCTGCCCTTAACAAATCCCCCATGATGTTACATGCTTTCGATGGATGAGGTTTCCATCCTCACGGATTATTACAATCCCTCGCCATTCAATTGGGCTGCAAAACTGTTACTGTTGATGTCGAAGTGGTCGACGCTCCCCTCGATTACAATCTATTACTCGGAAGAAGTTGGTTCTATGCTATGACTGTTGTTGCCTCGTCGGTGTTTCGATGTGTACAATTCCCTCATCAAGGCAAAATTGTCACCGTCGATCAACTTGACTTCTGTACACCCGACGCCCGCATCCCTGCCACCAACAATATTCCCTTTTTGGGAGACCACCTAGTTACATATGAAAGTGTTGGTGTTGGCTTATTGAAAGATTCTAGCCTTATGGGTACCTTCCCTACACCACTTCCACCTACTACATCTCATATTTCCACCATCAATATGATCTCGACTTTGCCTTATCAATCCTTGGAATCATCTGACCCTTGGATTGTGCCTAGTCCTTTGGAATTCGATGGACTTAGTGACACCATGCCACTCAGCCCAGCCGAGGCCACATACGTAGCTATTCAATCCACCTCTCCCTCTTCGAACACTTTGCATTTACTGGCACCTGACACTTACTCGGTGCCCTCGTGGTTGAATTCCCTATCATCTATCGTTGATTACATTTCCCACATTTTTCCTTCGGACGAATCTATCATGGAAATGCTTAGCATTGACGATTTGCCCTGGGATGACAACCACCACCGATCCTCTTTCCTTCCGGCATTGCAAGAAGTACAAGACATACAATTTGTCTTCCCCCCCGATGTTACCAATGCTCCACAATCCCCTATCCTCACCCAAGATACTTTCTCTGAGGGGAACATGGGTAACATCTCTACCACAATCACAATTGACATATCAGTCAAAGAAGGTGTCGTGGAAAATATTAATCTTGGTGCTAATTGCATGCCCAACGAACTGGTTTCTTACACCGCTTTGTTCAAGGAATTCCGCGATGTCTTCGCATGGAGCTACGAGGAAATGCCAGGGATTGACCCTTCCATCGTCATCCATGAAATCAAAACTTACCCTGACGCAAAACCGGTTCGACAGAAACTTCGTCCGGTTCACCCTAAGAAACTGGTAGCTATAAAGGCAGAGGTTGAAAAACTTCTAAAATCCGACTTTATCTACCCTGTCCCTTTGACGGAATGGGTCTCTAACCTTGTTCCGGTCGCCAAGAAACAAGGGACCATCCGTGTCTGCGTAGATTACCGCGATCTTAACAAAGCTTGTCCCAAGGACAACTACCCTACACCCTTTATCGATCAAATCATCGACAATTGCGTGGGTAGCGTGATCTTCTCTTTCATGGATGGCTTTCTGGATACAACCAAATCAAAATCTTACCTACTGATCAACATAAGACAACCTTCATCTGCCCTTGGGGAACCTTCACTTACCGAAAGCTACCTTTTGGCCTTAAAAACGCTGGCGCCACTTTCCAGCGAGCCATGTCGTATGCTTTCCACGACATCAAGCATATCGCAGAACCTTACCTCGATGACTTACCCGCCCATTCATCCAATCGACCCGACCATATCGGTCACTTGCGGGCAATTTTTATTCGATGTCGTTTTTATCGTATTCGTCTGAACCCACATAAATGCATCTTCGCCGTCGAATCCGGCCGACTCCTTGGTTTCATCGTCTCCAAAGACGGGATCAAGGTGGATCCCCTGAATATTAAGGCCATTCTCGCCTTACCCCCACCCACCAACTTAACCCAACTTCAAATTTTGCAAGGCAAAGCAAACTTTCTCTGTCGTTTTATCTGCAATTACGTCGAGATCACTAAAGGATTTATGCGGTTACTGCAAAAGAACGTCCCTTTCATCTGGGATGACACTGCCCAACGGTCATTCGATGCTCTCAAGCACTCTTTGACCCACACTCCTTTGTTACATCCTCCCGAATATACAAAGGATTATATCCTTTACTTGGCCGCCTCTACCTCCACCATTTCCATGGTGTTGGTTCAAGAGGATGCTAACGGCGAAGAACACGTGATTTATTATCTGAGCAAAAGTTTATCCGGACCCGAACTCAGATACTCACATGTCGCAAAACTGGCTATGGCAGCTGTCATTGCTATCCAACAATTCCGCCACTACATCCTATTACGCACCACCACGGTAATTGCAGACTCTAACCCCATGTACCACGTCTTAACACGTCAAGTACTTGGGGGCAAATATTCAAAATGAATCGTTATTCTTCAAGAATTCGATCTCGAGTTTACAAAGGCCAAAGCCAAAAAATCCCTGGTGTTTGCCGAGCTCATCTGTGCTCTCCCAAGTGTCGATGAACACAATGAACCTAGAGACCCTCTTCCTGACGAGTCTCTCTTCCTCATCAGCACCTCTGACCCCTGGTATGGAGACATCCTCCTTTACCTTCAAACCCAACGTTTTCAGCCAAACGTCTCTCAAGAAGAGCGTCGACGTATATGGCACCACTCTCACTGTTACCTCATCCTCGGCGACACCTTGTACCGCCGTGGTATCGACACTATTCTTCGACGATGTCTGATTCACGAAGAGGTTGAACGCGTTCTGAACGATTGTCACCTTGGCGCTTGTGGTGGTCACCTTTCCGGGATGGCCACAGCCCAAAAAATCCTACGTGCCGGCTACTTTTGGCCCTCGATCTTCAAAGATTGCATCGAGGCCGTCAAAAAATGCCCACCCTGCCAAATATTCAACAAGAAGGCACGCACCCACCCTACTGTGCTGCATCCCATTATTTCCATCAGCCCCTTTTCCAAATGGGGTATCGATTTCATGCAATGTAAGCCTACCTCAGCTGGGGGGCACGGTTACATCATCGTCGCCGTCGATTATTTCACAAAATGGGCTGAGGCTATGCCTACCTTCCTGAATGATGGCCGTACTGCAGCTCTATTCCTCTTCAACCACATCATTACTCGTTTTGGCGTACCACATACCATTGTCACCGACCATGGTGCACATTTCAAAAACCAGATGATGAGCGAATTACACGTCAAATTGGGTTTTCGCCATGAAAACTCATCCCCTTACTATCCTCAAGCAAACGGACAAGTTGAAGCTATCAACAAAGTCCTAAAAACCATGATCCAACGCATGGTAGGGGAACACAAGACATCATGGCATTTACAACTGTTTTCCGCTCTCTGGGCTTATCGCACGTCTGTGAAAACCTCAATTGGATTCACCCCATTCCAATTGGTCTATGGCATTGAAGCCGTCTTACCAATCGAGTGTGAAATTCCGTCACTCAAATTGAAAGTAGAGCTCTTGCCCCATACTTCTGCGGAAGAAGAACGATTCTTGTACCTATCCAAGATGGACGAAACACGTCGTGATGCTGCTCTCGTTAATGAGGCACATCAGAAACGGATCAAAAGTCAATATGACAAATCTGTCCAACCTCGAGCCTTTGCAGAAGGAGACTTAGTCCTCGTTTATGACCAAGCACACGATAAATTGGGAACAGGAAAATTAGAACCTATGTGGCACGGTCCTTACATCGTGAAGCATGTTTTACATAGAGGTGCTTACGAACTAGTAGATCATGATGGAATTTCCTTGGGAGAGCCTCGAAACGGGCTTTACCTTAAAAGGTACTATTCCTAGATCGCCTAGCATCTGTACTTTGTACATTATTGTATTTTAAGTTTGGTGTGCCTTTTCTTTCGACTTTGTACATTATTGTATTTTAAGTTTGGTGTGCCTTTTCTTTCGCGTGCTCGAGTCTCTATCGTTGCCACTCATGACTGTGCCTGTGTTTTCATGCGCAGATGATGTCTGCCTTTCCTATCTTTTTTGGGTTCGTGGATGGTGCCAGCCGACACACCCGGAACATTGCCTCGGCAGCATGGGTTATTTATCAGTTTGATGAGGTGGTGAGTTCAGGAGGCATCTGTTTAGGGCCAGCAACCAACAATATGTGAGATCGGAAGAGCGGTTCAGCAGGAATGCCGAGACCGATCTCG
>CBVK0103430909.1:0-17230 GCA_900067695.1 Picea abies | reverse complement strand
AGACCCTTCACCAACTCTTTTGTGGTGGTATATTTGGATGACATCCTCATCTTCAACAGAACTTGGGAGGAGAACATGTGACATATTCAACAGGTTTTGAGCACACTGCAATAGCACAAGCCATATGCCAACTTTCAAAAATGTTCCTTCGGCATGAATAGGGTCCAATAATTCAGCTACATTATTGATGAGCATGGGGTTCATGTTGGTCCTGCTAAGATCCAAGTCATCTGTGACTGGTCAGCCCCGACCACACGAACCGAGCTTCGGAGATTCTTTAGACTGGACAACTTATACCGATGGTTCATGATGGGATTATCCCATATTACATGGGCCCTCAGCCATGTGACTAAGGGTGGTGGCAGGGAAAATTTTATGTGGGGGAAGGAACAACAACAAGAATTTTATGATCTGAAGCATCGCTTGTTCTCATCTCCAGTACTCTCCTTTCTCTATCTGCAACAACCATTTGATATTGAGATTGATGCATCTTACTATGTTGTAGGTGCAGTTCTCACTCAGCACAGTCATCCGATGGCATACCATAGTGAGACACTCTTAGATACTATCCATAAATACCCTGCCTATGACAAGGAAATGTATTCCATTGTACAAGCCTATCGTCAATGAAAACATTACATTCTAGGAAAGGAGACCATCATCCACACTCATCACAAGCCTTTACAGCTCATATAGACACAAGGGAAGTTGGAGAATGGCCGCCATCATAAGTAGTCCACCTATCTATAGCAATTCCATCTCAACATCAAGTATAAGATAGGGAGCACAAATCGTGTTGTTGACTGCCTCAGTCGACCTCTCATGGTTTCACTCACCACTGTGTTTAATTCCTATGGACATGAGGCATCTGAGTGGCCCTAACTTTATCAGCAAGATCTGAACTTTTCCACCACCTATCATCTCTTGGGTACATGCACGACTGCCTTCAATTTTTACATTTAGGATGGAATTTTATTCCATCTGGGCCATCTCTTTGTTCCTGCAAGAGAGCGTGCAAAGTGGATTTTGGAATCCCACTATAGTCGGATGGCAGAACATTTTGGCATGGAGAAAATTGTGGTCATTCTCCAGAAACATTTTTATTGGACAAAACTTTGACAAGATGTTAGCAAGCATATCAGATCTTACACTGCATGTGCCATTTCCAAGCCAGCCATCAAAAAGCAAGGCTTATACACCCCTCTCCCTATCCCTAAGAATCCTTTGGAATCCATCTCTATGGATTACATGTCTGGCATTCCATACACCAAGCAAGGAAATGATTGTGTATTTGTGGTCATTGATCGGTTTTCAAAGATGGTCATCCTCACAACCTACAAGAATAACATCACAATGGAAAATACTGCCAAGCTCTTCTTCGAATGAGTGTGGGTCCATTTTGGGATACCATAGACCATCATCTCCAACTGGGACAACAATTTCCTCAGCACCTTTTTGTCGAGTCTCTGGTCATTGTTGGATACCAAGCTCACTAAATCCACTTATTTTCACCCCCAAATAGATGGCCAAATAGAGGTTGTCAATCGGATGATTGTGCACATACTATGCATGTACAACTCTAAGAATTTTCATACATGGGATGAGAGTCTCCCCTATGTTTAACACAGTTACAATAGGGATCTCCATAGCTACACCAACCATAGCCCATTTTAGGTGGGACTGGGATTCCAACCCTTAGGTCCCATTGATGTTGCAATACCACTTGCAACCATGCAAACAGACTCTTCCCATGTTTATTATGAGATAGACAAAGCCACTAGATTCATTGAGCATATTTAGCACATCCACCAACAGGTCCATGATAATTTGCAGAAAGCCAATGCTAAGTACAAGCAATTTTGTGATCAACACAGGGTACTGCACCAATTTTAGGTTGGAGACAATGTCTGGTTACATTTGCAGAAAAAGCATCTTACAGGACCCCATTGGAATCTTTTCCCACTTCTCTATGGGCCTTACACCATCACCAAGGCTATGGGTAGCAATGATTTTGAGCTCAACACTCCACCCTTCCTTGGCTTGCACCCAGTGTTCAATGTGGACCTCCTTCAGCCATATTTTCTACCCTTATTGGACATGTCATAGATCGCAAAAAAGATGACACCAAAAAATCTCAACCATGATTGCATGGAACAGGCATCCACTAATCAGATAGTGGACACATGGGTCAAGGGAACTCACCAACAGAGGATCCAACTTTTTCGGGTTTTCAATGTAGTGAAGCACCTCCACCAAGGAAAGTGGCTCACCCAGGGCCAAATTCAGCAAAAGCTTCCTCGCCTAATGGGGGAACTCAACACAATGGAGACCATTTCTTCCTAAGGGGGGAGGACTGATCCAGGTGGATATTGGTGGCCATCCACCTATTCAAATTGGCTCTTGTTGACATTTTTTAGTTCAACACGTTCTTCTGTACATATTTGTAATTATGGGTTATACACTTTTGGCTTTGTTTGAATCCCTACACATATTCCAGGTGGATATCGGTGGCCTCCCACCTAATCCAACTAGCTTATTCTGTATTTTTTCATGTCGGCACATATTTATGTACTTCCAGGGCCGTTTTGGGGCCCTAAATAGTTTTTTTTTGGCTCGCCATAGTCAAACTATAGATGGAGTCATATTTTTATGGTGTAATGTGTATTTCTCGAAAAAACCTTTTCCAGTGAGCTATCACGTGCCTAAAACGAAGGTCGTATGCAAACGTTACGACCCCAAAAAGTTGAGGTACCAACTTACCCATAGAGGCCCATGTAACTTTTGGTGTTTCATCTCCTAGGGTTAGGTTTTTGGATATATATGGTTTTGGCATTCATGAGTAATGTTAAAAGGGCCTCTGAAGCCTCAGTGTAACCATTCTTCTCAAACGAATGTGCATAGAAGCCACATCTCTTCTTAGAGATAGCTACCACCATTCAAGCAAGTGTTTTAGTTCTGCAGTTTTACAGTTTCAGCCTATTTCATTTATTCAATAGAATATATTGTTCACTGGATATTTGTGTTGTTATTCATATCTTTGTGTTTATCATATTCAATATGTTAATCAATTCATTCCGCTCCTAAATCCATATCAAAACCTTTGGTTCCAAATGGATCCTAACTAAATTTAGGGAAGTTTGGCATGCATCGAGAATATCCATTGAGAGAAGGGGATTAGTCCTCGATACCATATTCATTGGAAGTAAGTGAAAAAATTATACCCCATCCCTTAAAGAGGTAATTTGGGGTCAAGTGTGTGACAGAGCGGTATCAGAGCAAGAACCAACACTTGGCATGCATGACCTCATGAATGAGTCGCATAAAATTTTATTAGAGAACTTTTAAGGGGTAACACCCTATCCTACCCCATTCATAAGAATCTTATTTAAACCACTACTAAAGAGAGGAATGAAACTTTCTATTGTTTTTATATGTTCTAATAATATGAACTGTGTGTTGCTAGTGTTCCAAATAATGAAGTTGACTTCACCTTACAAATTGCATGTGTTGTTCATAAACTAGTAGTTAATTAACTAACATAAAAAAATTATCAGCAGTCAAACAATCAGTGGACAACAAGGAAAACTGTAGCGTAAAGAATGGAGACATGCCATGAGTTGGGGAAAATATCCCACGATAGAGAAGAAGAATCCTATGAGAGGAGGGTGGTGGAAACCCCTCCAGATTTGGATAAAACTGTAAGAAGCCTCATGGAATAATTACACAGTTGTAAGGCTGACAATGAAAGAATAATAAAGGAATGGGAAAAACAAATTGAAATTAATGCAGTCCTACTACAAATCCTATCAGATATACAAAGGCAGTTGCAACATGAACCAACAGTCAGTAATGTGCACAAACATCATACTAAGAAAACCCAAATTCCACCTTAGATACAAAAGCATGGTCCTAAAAGTGACCACACAAGGAGAAGCGCCTCAAACAAAGCCCAATAGGGAGGCAAGAGACATTTGGTGGAAGAATCCTCTAGTGAGGAAGATGACAACTCCAAGGAATTGTATAGTAGTGGGACTATTTCACATTCCTAGAGGAGAAGAAAGAAGAGGAAACATTCCAAGATCCATGACCCTAAAGAGTTTAAGAAATCCAAACCACCCACTTTCGATGGAGAAATTAAAAAGGGGGAAGAAGCAGAAATTTGGCTACTTGGCTTGAAGAAGTACTTCAGAGTCCATGACTAATCTAAAAACTTAAAGGATTGAATAGCCATTTTCATGTTGAATGGGAAGGCCTCCATTTGGGGGGAGGACCTTAGGAATGTGAAAGGAATCCATGAGAAGGAATTATCCTGGAAGCAATTTGAGAAATACTTCAACAAGAAGTATCTATCTGAAAAATACTATGATGGGAAAACCAAGGAGTTCTATGAACTCAAGCTATAACAACTCACAATAGATGAATATATCAACAAATTTCTTGATTTGATGAGGTATGTGCCCTACATAAAGGATGAAAAGGTAAATATGCAACAATTTATTAGTGGACTGCCTTAGTCCTTCTAGGACATAATTGAATTTGATGAACCACAAAATTTAGAAGATACTATCCGGAAGGCAAGGTATTGTTATGAAAAATTCAAAAATACGGTAGAACCTCATAAGGATTGGAAGAAGAAAAGTAAATTGGGATTCAATAAGAAGGGGTTTAAATCCTCAAGATTTAAGAATCATGGAAAAAGGCAAGCTCATAGGAAAGAGGCAATGAGGTCCTCTCAACAATAGGGAAAGATCTTGGGGGTTGAACATTGTGTTCAGACTTGAGGGATAAAGGGATGCAGACTCAATATGAGGTAATTTCTCCATAGTAAATTTTCTCTCAAATTTGAATTCTTTCTCTCCTTTTCCATAGCTCGAAATTGTGCTCTTATAGCCTTCAGAATGCAACTGAAGGGCCGAGTCGGAACATTTCTAGTATATGGAAGGCCAAGGATCAGAGATATTCTTTCATGACATGGAAACCTGACCTCATTGTGTATTTTATGTCACAAATCTCGATGTACGCAGTATGAAGTGGAGCAGTCAGTGTATACGCATCTTGTATAACTGATAGGGAGCGTATATGTGGAAAAATGTATATTTTTAGCTATGGATTCATCAAAAAGGGATTAAAAGTCTACATAGGGAAATGGTAAAAGGCCCTCTATGCAAGATAGCAATGGTGATGCAAATATTGTTATAACAATCCTTCCTACTAAAAGTGTATATCAGCAGAATTTTCCATCTCAGAGTGGTAATAAACCCTTTGGATCAGCCCCAGGTAAGTTGATAATACAAAGAGAGAACCCTTGAAATGTTGGGGTTGTGGAGAAGAACATATGTTGAGGGACTTCCCACATAGGCAACAGGACAGTCGAAGAGTCTACAACATCAAGGAGGCTACGATAGTCTATGATGTGTCTAGGAGCATGCCACAAATTTATGCAGCCCTGGATAATAGACAAGTTGGCCACCATGCTTCAGTGGTGGAGATGGAAGGTATGATTTCCAACCATATAGTTTCCATTTTAATTGACCCTAGTTCTAATCTGAGTTATGTTTCCCCTCAAACTGTTGAGAAATGTAAATTGTAACAAGTAAAACATGTTAAATCATGGTTGGTAAAACTAGCCATTGGAACCAAAATAAAGGTAACAGAGGTCATACCAACATGTCAATTCATTATGAATGGATTACCCACCCAAGGAACCCTAAACATGCTCCCTTTAGGATCTTATGACCTGTTTACTGGCATGGACTGATTGGCTATAAAACCAAGTTGGACTATTACAATAAAACTTTGGAGTGTGAACATGAAGAAGGGAGAAAAATAACCCTACAAGGAATTCAAAAGATTATCTTAGTGAGACAAATATTATCCCTTCAAGTGAAAAAGTATTGCAGAAAGAGATGTCCTTTGTATGCAATACAAGTGTTGAAATTTGTTGAGAACAATAAACCAAACCTAGAGGACCATCCCTTATTAAAAGAGTATAAATATGTGTTTCCAAAAAAGGTACCAGGTCTACCTGTAAGAAGAGATATTGACTTTTCAATAGAACTTGTACCAGGAGTTGTGCCAATGTCTAGAGCACCCTATAGAATAAGTACACCAGATCTAGTTGAGCTCAAACTACAACTAAAGGAGATGTTGAACAAAGGTTACATTCATCCTATTGTGTCTCCTTGAGTAGCACCATATTTTTTTTTAAGAAGAAGGATGGCACACTCGGGTTGTGCATACACTATAGACAACTTAATAACATGACTATTAAGAATAAGTATCCCTTTCCAAGGATTGATGACTTGTTTGACCAATTAAGGGGTGCTACAATTTTCTCCAAGATTGACTTGAGATATGGATACCATCAAGTCTGAATTAAGGATGAAGACATCCAAAAAACAACCTTTAGGACAAGATATGGACACTATGAATTTTTGGTGGTGTCATTTGGGCTTACCAATGCACCAGCCACTTTTATGTGCTTAATGAATAATGTACTCAGTAAGTTATTAAACAGATTTGTGTTGGTTTTCATTGATGATATCATAATCTATTCTAAGAGTATGGAAGAGCATGAAGAACATCTCAATTTAATGCTTCAAGTGCTAAGAGAACATCAGCTCTATGCTAAGTTTAGTAAGTGTGACTTTTTCCAAAAACAAGTCCATTACTTAGGCCATGTTGTCTCTAAAGAAGGAGTGGCAGTTGATCTTGAAAAGATCAAATCCATTATGGATTGGCCTACCCCAAAAGATGTATATGATATCAGATCCTTTATGGGCCTACCAGGATAATATAGAAGGTTCATAAAGGGATTTTCCAAGATTGGTTTCCCAATCACCTCCCTTCATAAAAAGGGAGTTAAATTCATTTGGACATCAGAATGTGAAGAGAGATTCCAATAACTAAAATACCTTCTAACCAATCTGTTAGATTTTTAGGGTAAGTGAGAAACAACAGTCTCTTTTTTTTTAAAATTGTATGCAAGATTCCTGAAGTACTGAACAGTTAATAGGCAAGGACAGTAGGATGTAAATCTGATATTAAGATTGCATAGTCACAAAACAAGAAATCTAGATTTACAGTAACTTGTAAACCCTAACTAGATAGAGATATCACAATACTCCACAGTCATGATCTATGCATGTATTCAAACAGGAAACTTCAATCAATGAGTTATTAAGACTCAGATTCAAAACAGAGATAAGATCTCTCAAGCATGTATAACAGTACTGTCAAATATAGATCTGCAACTTAGTTCAAACAATAATACAAAAACCTCTTTTAGATACAGCAACAGATTTACAATTTCTTTCTGAAGCAAAACAGTCCAAGTGTAACAGTAGATCTAAAGTCCAATTCTGAAGCAAACTATACAAGTGTAACAGCAAATCTAATATTCAATTCTGAAGCAACAATCTTTCAAATGAAACAAGAAAGATAATAATAACTTAGGTCTGAAACTTTCAACAGAAGTCAATCATACCTGGCAGTAACCTTACCACTGAGAAAGAGAACAGCCACAAAGGAGATAGGTCTAGGTTTTATGCTCAGTATAAAGCTGGTTCTGATCTATGTAAGATCTCTAGCCACCGATTGATGAATCTTTCAAGCCACCACAGTCAAGACCCAAGTGTAAACTGAAACCCCCACAGTAAGAACCCAAACCCTAAAGCTGAGATGGAAATAAGGCAGAAAATGCAACGGCTTCTGTTTAAAATGAACAGCGGCTCAATTTGCAGGTCATGGCACCTTCAGCAGGACACGGCACCCTCTCAGTAGAGCCGCGGTACCCTCAGCAGAGAAATGGCACCTCCTCAACAGAGCCGTGATACACTCAGCAAGATACGGTACCTCCAGCAGGAGGCTACGGTACCCTATACAGCAGAGGGCAGCATGCACAACAGCAACAGGACAACAAGGGATCTCTCAGCAGGATAGGGCCGCAGCTAGGTATCCACCAAGACAGGGCTGCAACAATGAATCTTCTCCCAAAAACAGCAAAAACTCCAAATCTGGACTGAGGCCGCCAATCTCAGATGACTCCACGCATAGGATAGAGACAAAGGAATGTCACAAATAGAATGTAGTTTGAAAGGTTAGGGGAGGGTTCATTTTATAGTTTTAGATTGGGGTAGGAGGGTATTAAATTAATAATAAAATAAATCAAATTAAATCACATGTTTAAATTTGAAATTTAAACATGTGATTATTAATATTTAAATTATTATTTAAATCAACCCTCAAGATAAAACAAACCCCCAAGTAACTAATCAAATCCCACAACAAGGGTAAAGGGTTTTTCAAAAACCCACAAGCAAATAACCAAAGACACCAAGGGTTCAAGGTCTTGACACGGTGGAATTACTCATTCCATCAAATCATATGGTGAACCTCATACTTTATCATCACTGCATAAGAGACGTTAACTCACTTGTGGTTGTGCCCTTCTTCAGAGGAAGGTCATGTACCATCAAGTTTAACACCAAGGTCAAAGACCAATTTTATGTGCTTAATGAATAATGTACTCAGTAAGTTCTTAGACAGATTTTTGTTGGTTTTCATTGATGATATCATAATCTATTCTAAGAGTATGGAAGAGCATGAAGAATATCTCAATTTAATGCCTCAAGTGCTAAGAGAACATCAGCTCTATGCTAAGTTTAGTAAGTGTGACTTTTTCCAAAAACAAGTCCATTACTTAGGCCATGTTGTCTCTAAAGAAGGAGTGGCAGTTGATCTTGAAAAGATCAAATCCATTATGGATTGGCCTACCCAAAAAGATGTATATGATATCAGATCCTTTATGGGCCTACCAAGATACTATAGAAGGTTCATAAAGGGATTTTCCAAGATTGGTTTCCCAATCACCTCCCTTCATAAAAAGGGAGTTAAATTCATTTGGACATCAGAATGTGAAGAGAGATTCCAATAACTAAAATACCTTCTAACCAATCCACCGATGTTGAATATTGTAGACCCAAACAAGGACTTCCTTGTGTGTACAGATGCCTGGAAGGAAGGGCTCGGAGGAGTGCTTATGCAAGAAGGGCATGTGATTTGCTACGAATCCAAGAAATTGAATGAGCATGAAATCAATTATGTGACCCACGATTTGGAATTGGTTTCCATAGTACATGATTTAAAAATGTGGAGGCATTACCTCCTAGGTAGAAGATTTGTACTTATGATAGACCATAGTGGGTTGATATATTTGTTTGATCAACCAAACTCAATGCTAGACAAGCTAGGTGGATGGCTCTCCTCAATGAGTTTGATTTTGAAATTAAACATATTAAAGGAAAATAAAATAGGGTGGATGATTCCCATAGTAGAATTGTGAAATTGATTCACTTGGAAGTTGTAAGCACCTGAGAATCAGACATCAAGGAGAGAGTCAGAAGTGCACAAGAAACAAATGCATTTTTCAAGACTGTGAAATCATACCTAAAGAAAGAGCCCAGGGGGTTGAAGTATGAGGGCTATCAAATGTTGAATGATGGCTTTCTATCTTAAAAAGGTAGGTTGTATATTCCAAATTTTGATGACTTGAAGAGGTTCATAATGGATGAACTACATAAAATAACATATATTGGTCATCCTGGTTATCAGTAAATGATCACAGCCATTAAGAAACTATTTTATTGGCCCGGACTAAAAAAGGACATAGTTGATTACTTAGCTAAATGTCTAGAATTTCAGCAGGTTAAGGTAGACCACCAACATCCAGTAGGGTTGTTGCATCCCCTACCAATTCCCAAATGGAAATGGGATACCATCTCTATGAATTTCATCACAGGATTGCCTAAATCAACCAAGCAGAATGATGTCATTATGGTAGTTGTGGAAAAACTGAGAAAGGTTTCTCACATTATTCTAGTCAAGTCAACTTGCAAGGAAATAGATATTTCCAATTTTTTCATGAAGAAATATTTAGACTACATGACATGCCTAAGGAAATCATATCAGATAGAGATACAAAATTTACTTCAAATTTCTAGAAATCTTTGTTTGTTGGGACATGTTAAGGATGTATGTGATGCATCATCTTAAGAAGTGGAAAGAATACCTACAAATGGTATAGTTTTCTTATAAAAATGGCTATCAAAATTCATTTAATATGAACCCTTTTGAGGCCCTCTATGGTAGACAATTCAATCTTCTAATCAGCTGGAATAACCCAGTAAACATAATTACACTCGGGCCAGATATGCTAAAAGAAATGGAACAACAAGTAGTTCAAATAAAATAGAATCTGAAAATAGCTAAGGATAGATAGAAAAGATATGCAGATGGAAAAATGAATCCTAGAGAGTTCAAAGTAGAGGATCATGTGTATCTACAAGTTAGGCCTAGAAAAAGTTCCTTGAGAATGGGAACTTGTGCCAATTTGGCACCCCAGTTTTGTGGACCCTTTGAAATTTTGGACAAAGTGGGACCGATAGCATATATAGTAGCACTTCCTCCCACAGTGAAGGCACATAATGTTTTCCATGTTTCGTTACTGAATAAATATGTACATAATTATAATCATATAATTGATTTTTCTGTGATTCAAGCGGAACCAGAGGGAGAATTCCTGCTAGAGCCACAATGCATAATAGACAGGAAATAAATTACAATCGGGAACAGAACCATTGAACAGGTCAAGGTGCAATGGAAACACTTTGGTCCAAATGAAGCTACATGGGCAATGGAGGATGCCATGAAACAAGGATACCCATTTTTTTTTATTGTTGTACATACATAGCACATCGGCAGGTAGAACATCAAGGACGATATTCCTTTAAGGTGGGGGGGGATTGTAATACCCATGTTTTCCCCAACTTGTAAATATAACTATAACCTTCTAAAAGACTATGGGAAGACTGAATATGTGTGGATGTTGGAATTGATGAACCTTTTTTTATAAAAGGCAATGTATATATTTATGTTACTAAATAAAATGGAAGGTGTTGCAAAATTGTTGAAGGGATTTTCCAAGGTAGATAATGATGTATGAGAGATATGGTGATGGGAACAAGAAATGGTTGAGATGACCCCCACCAGACCAGTACTCTACTAAATTTAAATTATTCAGACCCAGAACAGTCCAGTGACCTAGAAAAATAAATTACCAGTCACGTTGGTAGTTGGGAACTCCTCCTCAAAAGTCAATGAGGAGATGGGCAAATTACCCATCTGAAAAACTTCTTGACCTAACCATGAAATGGGGATTTGGACCCACGAAATTTTGTTGAAAGAAAATAAGGGAAATTCATGAACAAAAGGGAGGAGGTAAAGAAGATGAGTCTAGTGACCATTTTATGAAGAGGGAGAGTATGTGCAACTCTCTGGTTATGAAGAGAACTAAAAAACGAATTTGTTCTGGGTACAAGAATTTGTTGGGCAGTGTTTCCAATCCAAGCTGATAAACAGGGTTGTAGAGAATATGAGTGACTGAGAAAGAACTCATTGCAGACCCCCTTGCTTGGTGGAAATAAAGCTGATATGCCAAGTTAATGCGGGAGGAGGAGAGTGGCCTCTGTCCATGGTTGTTTCTGATTAGAAGGAAGAATCTCTCTCAGAGCATCATGATCTATCTAGGGGTGGCCAGTGGTAAATTTGTCCAAGATTTGTTGTGCCTACGGTTGGGTGGAAAAGGGAACCCCTTTCAGCAGTTGCATCACTATTTGGCTTCTAGATAAGTATATTGTAATGTACCATATAATTAATAAAAAATACCACAATAGTACCAAATATATCTCAATACAATCACCACACAATATATATGAAACAATATAGAAAAACACCACTTCATTATATCAAACCCTTGAGGTAGAGCAACGCCATACAATGGATTATATTGTGGAAGGGATCCTCTCATGTTGACTTGCCTCTTTGAGGGGGATTCCTCCTAATGAGGCCCCCCCCACTACCTCTCTAGCTACCTAACATATATTTGGTTAAATCTTTGTAGTGTTTAGATCAGAGAAAATTTTATACTATGTGTTAGAACTGTGTAAGTTTAATTTCTGACAAAAGTGAACTAAGAAATTTAATCAAAATAAAGATAATTTCTTAGTTGGATCTATTTTGATTTAATTTCTTATCTCTTGACTATATGTGTGCTAGAATAAGATTTCTGGGAGTGGATATTGTGGTTGATTGTGTTGTATAGTTTAATGCATGCTTGGGAATTGATGACCGAACAGTTAAAAAATATCTATAACACCTCTGAAAGAAGAGATAGTGATTTTTCTATGTAATAGTGCTCCATTTTAGTATGTCCTCAAATACCATTCCATAAATTTTAGAGGATATCATATCTGTGTGGACTTTAGGAAATAATCCCAAATATGTGAAAACATTTAAAGTCCTTATAAATAATTATTGAGGAAAAATAAATATGAAATTGATCTAAATGAATTAAAATACAAAAGTTCTCAAAATTCTATTTGGGGCATAAATAAACACTTATGTTCAAATTGTGTTAAATCTCCTAAAGTTTGGAAGAATTCCCTTAAATTTTGGTGGGCAATAAATCCTGGTAGAAACACGGAATTTACTATGGAGGTAAATCTTTGTATTAGGACCATTTCCTTAAATTTAGTAAGAATAGTAAAACATAGTAATAAGGAAATAAAATTCTACTCATTTACCCATGAGAAGGGAGAGATTATAATTATATTTTAATTTTTAGGATGGATAAATTTCCTTAGAACACAAACCTTTATTAAATCCCTTTATAAGGCCTGGAAAACTATATTTTTCCTTTCCTTATTTTCCTGTAAGAGAAAATAATTTCCTTTAAATCTTCCATGTAACAAAACTAGGTAAGGCTATGGAAATATATGTATATATATCTATATACATATTATTATTATTGTTGTTGTTGTTATTCTGAAAATGGAGGTTAAAGCGCCTAGAGCATAAAATACCTGAGACTAAAGAGAATATATTTATTTATGTTTTTTATGTCAAGCACACCAAGAAATAAACGGTGACCAAATGCTTTAACCATCTCGTGGTCTTCGAAACTTTGGGAGTTTGGAGCTTCGGGGCTTTGGGGTGTTTGGGGTGTTGGAACTCATGAGCCAAAGTTGTCGAAGGCCCTAACCCTATCTTCCCTATGAAAGGTTGGAAACGATAAGAAATATAATTAATTGGAATGTATGGTATTTAAAATGATCCATTAACGTAAATTAATATAATACACCTTTATTGCAATATATATATATATAATAAGTTAAAATAAATCATTGTATTTATGTTATGTTGTAATACCAGTGGGTCCCCTCTGAAACTTCGAGACTCCAAGTTATATGAGAATGAAGAATTGCATGGAAGAGTCGAAGGCGTGGACCCGAATATATTTTCCTTCATTACAATATTGAATATTAAATGTAATATTAGATATTGTTTAAACCTGGGTGAGAATTTCGAGAGGTATAATATAATATATTATATTATATTAACATTTATTAAAATAGTTACACGTGAATGAACCAACCCTTTTTAAATATTAAATAATGTGGAAACATGCATAAGTGGGGCCACTTCGGGATTTCGGGTCTCTCGAGCTCCGGGAGAATTGAGTATAAAGGATGTGTGGGAGAGCCGAAGGAGATTGATCCAAAGAACTATCTCTCTCTCTCTCTCTCTCTCTCTCTCTCTCTCTCTCTCTCTCTCTCTCTCTCTCTCTCTCTCTCTCCCATGTCAAATATTAATAAAATATTGGATACTTTATCAACTTGGGTATGATATTGGTACGTAATAAAGTACCAACCCCTTTCCCCTTTTTAATTTAATATTTAATGAAAAATCATGTGTAAGTGTGGGCCCTTCAGAAGTTCGAAGCTCTGGTTGATCGGGACTTCAAAACTCCAGGAGTTCAGAGCTTTGGGACTCCAAGATGTTTGGAGAAGATAGAGTGTAAGGGAAAAATAGTCAAAGGCCGAACCTACTTTCCCGCTTCCCAATGTTATAATATTATTAAACACACATAATCATATTGTATGGTAATATAATTACTTGTATTGGCATAAAGGCATAATAGAGGTGGGACCCTCTCTAGAACTCTGGCATTCGGGAAATTTGGGTTCATAAAATCATGATGAGGAATATGTGGAGAATATTTATCCTTAATGAGGTTTAAGTAATTAATTACCAAAGAATGGTATTCTACAAAATATTAATTAAGTATTTTATTTGGACTATAGGAGAGGGACAATTGTCATCCTCTACTCGAGCAAGCCTAAGTGCCCTATGGTGAAATGGTGAATTGTTGATGACTAAGAACATCAGTGTGAGGGTGTGTGTTAATCTTCAATGGGTTGACGAGTTGAGTGAGGTCCAGTAGGACTGGTGAACCTTAGGTTTCGAATGGATCCTAACCATAGTTTGGTAGATCTGGTATGCATTGAGACTTTCCATCGAGAGAAAGGGAATATTCCTCAATACCATATTCATTGGAGGTAAGAAAAAAAATTTAAACCCCATCCCTTAAAAAGGTACTTAGGGGTCGGGTGTGTGACATACCACCCTTGCATCTACTATTGTGGTTCCGGACCAATTTCAACCAGAACATGAACACGCTTTGGAACTCAAATCGTGAGCACTTAATTTGGATCTGTTACTGCCATTGGATCTCGAACTACCTTTTCCCTTGCTAGGAGATTGACGACCTATTTGACAACACCCTTGCGTAGGAGACTGACGAGTTGTTTGAAAAAACCACAATGTTGTTTCTCCTGTAATTTAGGGCGATCAAATTCGACCACACACATGCTTGCATCACCCATCTGTCAACAATACATTATCCATTTGTCATTTATCTTTGAAATGTCAACTGCTATTTTCTATGTGCTTTCGTTCTTAATGATTTTGGGCATTAAATACGTAAGTTCATTCTCATCGATGGTTTTCCTAGTCAAGAGCTATGTGGCTTTGTCTGTAATATTTTCTCATGTGTGTTAATAATGATGCTTAATAAACTCAACGGTGGCTTATGCTTATGCAGATGAATCACAAAATACTCTCACTTTAGCATCATTGAAGGCAACTAAATTTGTTAGGGTTCATTATTATGGGTTTTAGTTTTCTGTGAATGTTATTGTGATATTCATTTACCAAGGAGACTTTGATTTTGACTTTGATTGATATTCATTTACCAATGAAACTTTGATTATGAATTTGATTCTATCCGCCAGGTTACACTCATCTATTAAATATGCATCATGTTTATATGCTACTTGGAGGATTCGACGATAGCTATTATAATAGGGTTTAATATAATTATATAGTTCTACACCTAGCAATTAGATGCGAGGGAACCTCGGGCACAACAATGGTGGATTTTGTATGTCATCCAGAGGTATTGGACCTCCTACACAGGGATCTCCTTAGATTTTTGGGGTCGTGTATACTATGGGACTACTTAGTAGCCGGCTCTTACCCTAAACGTTGTGGAGGCACTATTTCTTTTCTTATTTAGCAAAGCTTTTTAGTTATCACTTCCCTGTCACTTCCTTTCATTTAAAGTTCTATCTAGACTAACTGTGGGTCCTTTGCTCTTTGTTTTTTCTGACGTTTTGGGATACTAAGTAGTCGGCCTTAGCATCTTTGTGGAGGCTCCTCTATTTTCACATTTGCGGAGCTTAGTTTAGTTTTTGTCACACTGTCATTTCCGTTCATTTAATAACTATCAAGATTTATTATGGGTCCGTGGTTTTTTTTTGTTTTTTCGACGGTGACAGTGTGGGTCCTCCTTTCCACAGATCGTATCCTTGCAGTGACTCCTTACTTTCCTCTTAGTGGAGGTTGTATTTTCACCTATAGGTGCACTAAGGTGGTTGGGCTTCAAGGGCTGACTCACTAAGCATTGTAGCAACATCCCAATGGAAGCTGCAGTCAGCAACCTGATGCGAGTTGCAAATGAAGCCATCTAGTAGAGAGAAGGGCTCTTCACCTCGGCGGATGTGCTAGAATTAACTACATCCTTAAACACTCGTCAAGATTCAGTTCCACTTCACTTTTCGCCTGCTCCTACGGTTTTGTCTCGGGAGGTTCCTTCTTCGCACCAAAATTACAAGGAACGAATCCTGGACCTTTCTGCAAAGTGACCACAAGAGGTTGCTTTCCCTGTGTCTTATTTAGAAGCACCAGTGGTTTGGTCAAGTGGTTTCGGAAAGGCGGTGGGAGGTTTACACCGAACTACGAGTGCGAAGAAGCCATACTTCTCGGGTGGCAGTAGGTCCAAAGCTTGGATCCTGAATCGCTCCAAAAGAAAACTGATGGTGGGGGAAAACATCGGCTTGGAGGATACTGTTAGTCTATCATACTGTTAGTCTATCTCTCTGCACCTTGGTAGGTTGCTTCTCTTACAGAGAGAGGTGCACAATGTCGCTGGTGGACTGGGTTAATGAGTTTTGGACTCTGATGGTGGGTTATGCGCCTGAGGTAGTTTTCTTAACAAAAGGTTGGTTCAGGTTTATATTTAGGAAGGCCGAAGATTCAACTCACATACTGGAAAAACTATGGGTTTATGGAGGCAACAGCCTGATGTTAAAATGTTGGAGCATCAGTTTCGACCCAGTGTTGGACTATTTTCGACACAAGCATTTATGAGTGTTACTACCAAGGTTATCGCTGCATTTGTGGAACGTGAGGGCTTTGGAAGCCATTGGAAACATACTGGGTAATTTTATCAAAGTTGATGAGGATGTGTTGGGAGTTGTGGACAAAAATATATGCAGAGTTCTAGTGGAAATCGACATACATGCGGGCTTGTTGGAGTCACTAGATATAGTTTGGAGAGGGCACCATTGGTCATAACCCTTGGACTACTTGGGTATATCATTTAAGTTCTCTCAGCGTCGAAATACCAGACACCTGAGGAGGAACTGTCAGGGCAGCTCGGAAGAGAAAGTTTTTGAAGGTACTATGTTGGACAGGACAACTCGGGTCGAGTCACCTGATGTGGATTCGTGCAGATTTAGTCTGAATGGTCTGGAGTCCCCGGAACCTTCCCAGTTAGCACATTCAGATACACTCACAGGTAAGCTAAAATCCATCTGTCCTTCGCTATCTTTTTCTTTAACCACTTGGGAAAGAAGTTTTATGGACTCCTCCAGTTCACTTGGAGTGTTAGGGGGTAACAAGCCAACCTCGACTTCTGGTCAGGATCCAACTATCTTATCCTCCGAGGTCCCACCAACGAGGGTTCAGGTTGGGGGGAACACATCTTTTG
>CBVK0103430858.1:0-13546 GCA_900067695.1 Picea abies | reverse complement strand
TGAGGAGCCATGATGCTGGAAAAATATTCCTCAATGACATAAACAAAAGATCCTGCTTGAGGAGAATGCAATAGACGTTGTAGTGCTCAGGGAAAATTGGAATTGAATTGATGACTTGAATGTTCGTGAAGAGATGTTATTGGTGCATGTTGTTAGACCAGTCTACTATTGTTCTCGTAGAAGCTGGAAGAGACGGTTCGTGGTAATGGCTATGTATTGTTGTTAGTATTGCAATGCATCGATTTTATTTTTTAATTGGAGAATCATGGCAATGGAAGCCAGCCGCAGATATCTTGGAATGCAGTTTTTTGATCCACATGCATGGTGATTTTCCCGTGATCGATCTGCCAGAAACTTGACGCACTGTGTGAACTTGTTTTATTTTGTAATGATCGACCTAAGGAAGTGTGTAGAAAGTCCGCCTGTGCTGTAGGGCAAATTTCTGCATGTAGGTGTTATTCATTACTAATAGCTCTTTAGATGCTAGCTCTCTTTGTGCTTAGATATTGGTTCTATTGTTACATATGCATGTTGTTGTATATTTCTAATTGAGTTTATGAAAAATTCTTTGGGTTAGAAATCAATTCAATATATGAGTTTATGCTGGTTAGAATTCACTACTTTAACAATTGCCAAGTAAACTATGGAAGATCCGAATAAAACAGTGGACAAAGAATCTGTCAATGTTGAAGGTGCAATGAAGATACTAAGCCTATTATGACTCTACAAAAACATACACGTAGAAGCATTAGGTTTACTGATATTTTGTAACCCTTGTGGAAACTTTGTAATAACAATCGCTAAGTGAACAATGGAACATCCAAAACAAAGAGTGGACAATGTTGAAGATGCAATGAAGACACCAAAGTTTATACAGGATTCTAGAAAAACAGAAGGGTAGAAGCATTTGGCCATAACAAAGAGTGGAGAATGTTGAAGATGCAGTGAAGACACAAAAGTCTATGCATGACTATAGAAAAATGTTGAAGATGCAGTGAAGACACAAAAGTCTATGCATGACTATAGAAAAACATACAGGTAGAAGAATTTGGTTAGGGTAGAAGCATTTGGTCATAACCAAGAGTGTACAATGTTGAAGATGCAGTGAAGACACAAAAGTCTATGCATGACTATAGAAAAACATACAGGTAGAAGAATTTGGTAATATTCTCTTGCTGGTATTTTGTAACTCTTGGTGGAAACTTTGTAATATAAAAGTCATTCCTCATTCTAACTCATAAGAGTGTGTTTTTGAGGGAGGAAAAATAAAACAAGATTCTTTATCTTCTCTATTGGACCATTTGATGAATATTGTACCATAGGTTTTCAAATTGGTAGGTGTATAATGTGTAAGAGTCACTAAGGTACATTTCATATCGATAACTATTTTACTAGAGAGCTAGTTAGCACCATGGTTTGATAACTAGGTGTAAGACCCACTAAGGTACATCTCATATGGATACTATTTTACTAGAGAGCTAGTTAGCACCATGGTTTGATAACTAGGTGTTTTTTAGATGGAAAATATGTCCAGAGGAGGGCATGTTGTTCAATATCAAGCCATGTTTGAAATGTCAATCCTATTAGTGAAAGAAGGAGCATGGACACTTTGGTTTAGAGATGGAATTGGAATTGAGTTTTTACAATGAATATCATTTGGTTGGTTATCATGGAAGTTAAAGTGAAGTTGCATTGTTTTTGTTGGCCAAATCAAGTGATCAAGATAGAGTTAATTTTAAAGTGGAATCATGATTTTGCAAAAAAAAAAAAAACTATGATGTTCTAGATGCAATAGAGACCTTTTTGGAGTTTGGTCCAAAGGATCTTGGTTCTTCTAGCTACACTAGAGACTAGATGGTGATGGAAAAAAAAAGGCAAAGTTTGTGTGTTGAGTTTAAAAAAAAGTACTAACCATATCAGCATTTGAATCACAATTTGTAGTTGTAGAAAATCTAGGAGATTATGTCTAAATCCTTTGGGAGGAGTATTGTAATGTAAATGTACCTACAACATCATAAAAAATTGTACATGGGTATATTAATTGTATGTACATGTATCTATGTATGTAACATGTAAAGGGCATGTTGTTGTAAGACCTGGATAGGCATACATACCCCTTTGCCAATAACTCCATACATACCCCTTTGCCAATAACTTGTTCTGTATAGTGAGAAACTTCTATTATGAAGTTGTTCAACACTTATTGGTGTGGAGGAGTGGCTCATGTGTTAGAGGAATCCTTTATTACTAGATCATGTTTGTTGTAGACTATAAGAGGTGACTAAAAAATAGAAGACTAAAAAATAGAAGTCTTTTACAATGATTGCACCAATTAATTACCAATGTATTCCGTTGGATAGTTGATGATTTATATGGACTTTCACATTTTAATTATATCTAAATGATTAGGATATGAGATACAGGATCCATATTGGACCGGATATAGACTTTGCTAATCAATAGGTTCTTCAATTTTGTGTAATTGATGCATAGAACTAGTAAAATATTCTAATGAAAACTTGACCCCGTAGAAATCTAGAAAAGTACTTGATAAGGGAAAGTGTTGATATAATTAACTCTGACTTTTTATCTAGATTAATGTTGGATACTTGATCATAAAATAAGAATTTGATTGTTATTGTATTCATCATGTTGTGGGGTGGAGTTTGTCTCTAGTTGGATAGTTTGCAACTTATTTGTATATAAAAAAATGTGTACCTAATCTCTTTAATGCGTGGTCCAAATATTCTCGAGAGGAGAGGTTGTTAGTGTACGAAGATAATGTATCTTTAATGCGTGGTCCAAATATTCTCGAGAGGAGAGGTTGTTAGTATACGAAGATAATGTATGGAAAGCTTAATGTATAAATATGTAAAATTGGTTGTTGTTAATAAATCACTGATTATAGTTTTGATGTGTAAATAATGTCTAGTGCATTGTAACTGTGTAGAGAGCTAAAAAGTCTTTGAAAAGGACGCTGGTCTGAGCACAATATAGCTGCGGACAAGTTTTGGATGTACAGAAAGGTGCCCTGATCAATTTGCTTTAATTCAAATCTGTTCATTACAACTTTCAGGCTAGGCCATTGTAATTCCCATCTATCAGTTCGCTGTAATTCTAATTAACATCCATTTAGATTTCATTCATATGGTCACTAAGTCTTTCCATCATTACAATATGAAATTAAAAGAGCAATTCAAATAATTAAATGTAAAGTACGCTACTCATAGCATCTACAAAAAGTTCTGTAGTTAAACCCAAATTTAGTTCCTGGAAGCTCCATATTATTTTGAAAAGTAATCAAACTTATATGCATATCCGCAGCAATTTGAAAACAAATTTGTAAATGTAGCAAGCAACTATTTAGCTTTATCAATGACAAACGGTTAAGCAATGTACAACATTTTTCTTATCACCATATCTATGAACAATATCATCACTCACACACTAAGTCGACAAACGATTAAACAATGAACAATATTTTCCATCATTACCACTCAAAGAGATCAGTCATTAAATGGACATTCCCCTAGTAGCTCAGACACACTCGATAATGCTAGGTCAATTGATATGAAAATCTATATGCAATATATGTTTTCCCTTAGAACTAGTTTACGAACAGGGACAATTAAAATCTTCCATACGATAGACAACTTTGTTTGATTAATGTTATAGAATGGGACATAACTTACAGTTCCCCATATATCGGGATGGCAGAGGATCACCTGCGTATGCGATGGCAGTCGCACAGGGTTTCGTTTTCAGCTTCCCTCCTGTGGAAGTTACGGTGACAATTGCAAGCTGCACACTTCATGGCTGCAGCGGTTCCCTCCTCTCCGCTGGCCATAAATTCTCCGCAACCATCGACAGCGTAACCCCCAATGCTGGCAGCGTGATTCTTTCGGCATTCTCCGTAGCGCACACCCTTCCTAGAGGCAATAACTCTTCTCGCGGTTGCGGCTGCGGCTGCTTCGGTTTGGTGCCCTAATTCAGACAGCCGCATTTCCTCTTCAGCTGTTATTGATTGAGGTTGAATCTGTACGGATCTTGTTACGGGGGCCTCTGATCTGCGATGTAAAAATACAGATCTGAATTCACCTGTGCCCAAGTCCTTGACTTGTGTATGTATTTGCAATCCCATGGAGTTGCGATTGAAAGAGAGGAGGAAGAGATTGGCATCCAAGGCTGTACCTTATGACTTTCCTTATTCATTTGCACCACTGAACCCCAGCTTATATTCAACAAACTTCTAGGCTAAAATTTGTCTTAATAAGTTAATCCTTCTCTGTTCTTCGCTAAAACGATTAATAAAAGTAACCATCCACAGTATTTCTGACTGTGTAAATTGAAGCGAGATCGCTCCAGCAAATCGCTATTAATAGCGCAACTCACGTACTTCCGCTATTAATCCAAAACAAATTGTACGACCTAGAGGGTATTTTTATAAGAAAGAAGCAATAAGTGATCACTAACAAGACTAACAGTATATTGCGAGGGCCCTAGACCTGTTATTATTTAGACCTAATCTTCACCAAAATATAATCATATAAGCCAAACACGAATAGACCATAAACATATGGGTGGACCTCATAATGGGGAACATGGGGTCCCTCATGAAAGATGCCATATAAACAATGACAAGGAATGCATTGCAAACAACATAAAAGGAAGCTTCGGGCTACTCACGACAGAGGATGGTAAGGCAAAATGATATATACCATATTTGCGCTAATAACATACGGTTTCTCGTTTCATTTACAGATTCCCTGATATTAATTACGTCTGCACGATGTAGATCACATTAGATTAGATCTAGCACAGCCGCAATGTTGAAATGGCTGGTGAAATTCCCCACTCATGCGGCTGACTGAATAACGACGAAGGGAATTCACATTAAGCCAGTCACTAAAGGAGAAGTCACTAAAGGAGAGGAGAATATGAAAGGGTTATAACTAGTACAGCTGCTAATTCATGGTTGGTGAACGTCGAAAGAGTTATAATCTATAAAAAATATTCTCACTTTAAAATAAAACCCAGTCAGAAGATTAACTCAGTCAGATAATTAAACTCTGAAAAATTTCAAAAGTTAATCATTTAAAGTGGCAATCATATGATATTACAGTAATTTCTTAATATGATTAAGTAAATGTTAAAAAGTAATAGATAGTAAAGATAGTAATTTCTTAATATGATTAAGTAAATGTTAAAAAGTAATAGATAATTACATAGTAATTTTTTAATTATATTAAGTAAATGTTAAAAAATAAACAAACTACAGTTTAAAAGTAATAAGCAATTTTTAACTCCAAACTAAATATCATCCACAACCACAACTTTGATTAGTTAGTTTTATTCTGATCAGACCAGGCTTCTCTTACATGCAGTTCCTTCCTGACGGGTTCAATTTTCTCACTTTTTAACTTCCAATCCTCAAATTCCTGTATCACTGTATGTCATTTCACTATTGGCCAAGGACTGAACATGAAGAATAATTTCACAATTGGCCAAGGACTGAACATGAAAAATAATGGCACAGCTCTGATTTCGGTAGGGACTGAGAGACATTAATGACGTTCTTTTTACGTAAGATCGTGCGAGGTGTAGACATTTTGTTGCTCAACAACCCGACCACGCTAGTGATACACAATAAATGACGTTGTTTTGCCAATTGGTTATAAGGACCCTTATAGCATCTTTCAAAGCATCTTAGGTGAAATTAGACAGAATGATGGCAAGCAACTAATTCTCTATGGAGTAGTTTGTGGTACCTGGAATAAAGGTTTAAAAAATAAGGCGAATGACGAAATCCTTATCCATTATAGCTGTTAGAATGAGTGGTGGTTTGTTGTACTTGGAATAAAGGTTAAAAAATAAGGCCAATGACGAAATCGTTATCCATTATAGCTGCTAGAATGAAATCTTGAAAGGAAAGGTCATATATAGAGGCTAAATGCAATGAGACAATTATTGCAAGCAACACTCGAGGAAAAAATCTAGTAGCCTCACAATTGGACAGAGGCTGGTTTGTAAACAATAAAGTCGTTATTAAGTCTCTTACATAATGTAAGGTTCCAGTTGCAATAGTTGCGTTAGAATGGGAGGTTTCGTTTTTGTTTGTAATGAAATGTTATGTTTTTGGGAGGTGTTTTATAGTTTAGTATGAGGGAGATTTGTTAAGTAAATTGTGTTAGGAGGAGGAAAGTGTTGTCCATCTTCGTAGTTTTATTTAAAAAATGAATCAATAAGTTTTTTTATCTTTTATTTTATGAGTACTCACAAAAACCATAAAACCCTTAAAAACAATATTTGAATTGGATACATACCTATTTAAGTGAGTATTATTATTATGCCAGATTCTATCAACTATCTACCAATTTCAAAATTTGTTGACAACATCGTAATAATATGATAAAAATTACATTTTTTTCATTTATTTGTAACATTATCCCTGAATCTAGAAATGAATTCTTGATGATACATAGCATATTTCATCATTCTACAAACTTTGTATTTTCCAAAGATTTAGTGAATATATCAACCATATTCTCAATTGCTTTACATCAAATCAAATTAATTTTGTTGGATAGAATTTTTTTCTCTTACAAAATGATGATGTTCATTTTGTTTGATAGAATATTTTTTTCTTTTGACCTTGCATGATAAATTGGATTATTTGCCAATTTAATTTAACATTGATTTTCTAGTTGTAGGTACTCCTTCCCTTGTTTTTAAGAATGCACTTTATCTAAATTCCTTCACAAGTAGCACTACACAATACTTTGTTCTCATCATTGTAAAAAACAATGAAACAATTGGCTCCTTTTTACTTTTTACTCCAAGACACAAGAGCACAAACTGAGATCCTATATTCAATGCACATCCAATGGTATATTTTCCAAATCTAGATCAGTTTTCCAACTAGAATTGGAATAACCTGCCAACTCATTCAATACAAAAATCAATATTTCCTTTTAGTTATCTAATGACTCTCTTGGATTCTTTCCAATAGCTCTCATGTGGCTTGGCCATGAATTGACTAAGTATGTTGAATGTGTATTCAGTATTAGGTCTTGTTTTGGGTAACTCATTTAAACAATCTATACAAAGTACCATTTACTTCTTTTGTATTATCATCAATGTAAGGTTTATAATTTTTTCCTAATGGAGTAGACACTAATTTGCATTCATTAACATTGATTCTTTTGGTAACTTATTTTTCATACTTACTTTGATTGATCATAGTTTTACCATCTTCCCTCCATGCCTCAATGCCTAAACATCAATGCATCTATCTAAGATCCTTCATTTTAGATTTGTGCAATAGCTATCTTTTAATTTCATCAATCAAACTTGTAACATTTCTTAAAAATTCTTATTATGATTATGTCATCAACATACAGTGAAATCAACACGACATTTCCATGTTCATCTTTCTTTATATAAAAATTTGGATCACTGTTACTTTTTATGAATCCTTGCTATCTTTTGATTTCATCAATCAAACTCAAACTTGTAACACTTCTTACTATGATTAAGTCATCAAAATACAATGAAATTAACACAACATTTCCATGTTCATATTTCATTATATAAAAATTTGGATCACCCTTAATTTTTATGAATCCTTGCTAGAAGTAGAAGTTGTCAATTATTATATACCATCATCTTAGACATTGTTTGAGACCATATAGTTCTTTCTTTAACCTGCATACAATATTTTCATATCCCTACTTTACAATAACGTTTGGTTGAACAAGGTACACTTCTTATTTTTCTTCACCATTAAAAAATGTTGACTTGAGATCCATCTATTGTAAGTCTCAATTGTATTTACTAGCTAATGCAATCATAAATCTAATGGTGTTCATTTTCACTATTTGTGAAAATATGTCCTCATAATATATTCCATCCTTTTGTGAATAGTATTTTGCAACCAATATAGCTTTAAACTGATATATACTATGATCAAAAGTGAACTTAGATTTCTACATATATTTTGAGACTATATGAACATTTTTTCACAGTTATCTCCCAAGTATAACTTTTCACAATGGAATAATATTCCTCTTGCATATCATTCATGCATTCTTTATGCTCCTTTTATTTATAAAAAAATTAAAGGTTCCTCAACACTCATGACTTAAACATCAAAGCATAATATTTATGCATGATTGGTGTCTTGATTTTCCTTGTTGACTTTCATAGTGCCTCATTGGTTGGTGTAGTATCTCTGATAATCATTGGTGTACTCCTTATAGTTGTAGTGACTTTGAGATTCAACATTGTTTCATTGATCATCACTTCCTTCTACTTTTGTGATGAAGGAACATCACGAGCTAAGCATGAATGGAGGATAGATAGGCGCATTGGTGCCCATTTTGAAGAAGTTTAAAATTTTGAAGAATGTGTATCACACAAATCTTAGTTGTAATTAAAGAACATCTTAAATTTTGTAGAGATGGATGGTTCATGAAGACATCAGAGAATGTATTTTCTTTTAATGTAGCGGTACAGATTTGATGTGTTTGATCTGATCTATTTGTCACAAATAATTATTGTAATAAATATTAGTAGTTGATATCTTTTAATTTGATAGGATAGATTTAGAGTCATTGGAGGGAAGAACTCGAAGAGCACTCTTGTAAAAAGCTTTGTATTGTTACCCAGTAGAGGTTGTTGGCACTCTAGTTATTAAGAGTTACCTCCATTGTAGCAAGGAGTTGAGAGCTACTGAGAAGTAGTGTGTGAACATATGTATATTTCAATTGAATCAATATAACATAGGAGCATTATCCCAAATCTATGGTGTTGATGCATCTATCTGAATGGATGAATGGTAGAGTTTCTATTTATTTTCAATTCCCTGTTATTTATTGATCTTGAATTTATGCATGCATTTACATGGCTAGATGTATGAATCTATGAGACTTTAAATAGGTTTCAATTGTTTCTCTTCTACTAGAAAGTGCAAGTGTGCATAGTGTGCACAAGGAGTGATTTGACCGAGTCTATTTTGACTCCTAAGCTCATAAGAGCTAAAATGAACTTTATGCATTAAAAGAGTGCATAGCGTCCGCAAGGTGTTCATTAACGGAGTCCATTTTGACTTAGAAATTTCTAGAAGGATAGCCTGATAAATTTTATCTGCAAGGAGTGCCTGACTGAGTCTTATGACTCAGAAGCTCAAGAAGAGTAGCCAAAGTTTCCAACAGAGTGGATGGATTTTAGAGGAGAACCTATCGCAAGGCATGCATAGGATGAATTTAGACCAAGTGTCGAAAGGAGTATTCTAAGGAGAGAAGAGTCCAAGAGAGAACAAGCTCAGGAAGGAGAATGGCGACAAATCATCTAAGGAAGGAGTCCTTTGAGATTTCTTTGATTTCAGTAAAGATATATCCATCCACGAGGGATTAGAATCACTCTAAACCACCATATCTAGGAGGAGTTGCAGAAGGACAATCGTGAGGTATTTCGAAGATCATAGTTCAAGACACTTTGAAACATAGAAAGGTCAGATCACCGAATTGGCGAAATCGTGAGGCAAATATTAACTGTTAGCTATGAGGAGACATATGGCAATGGATTAGAGAATTCAAAGTTAGAGGTCCAGAGGAAGTAAGAGTGGAGCAAATGAAGTTTTGTGAAGTCGCGAAGCCCAAATCATAGCTGGACCATCAGACCTAGGGAGACACGTGACAAAGACCCGTGAGTTTGAAGGAAGTTATTTTAGAAGGAAACAAAGGAGGAGATTGTAGTATTTTCGGACCCTGAAGTGGAAAAGGGTTGGCTGAGGGCATATCCCATGGTCACATAGTGTAGAAAGAGTCTAGTACAAGACTATTACTCACAAATTGGTGTCTCCAAGCATCAGAGAGAAGAATTGTAAGTGGTATGAACTTATACGCGACATCAAGGGGACATGTGCAAGTGTGTAAATCACTCAGGGTCTATTGAAGGCCAATTCGGTTAGAAGAGTTTGAAGATCCAAAGTCAGGAGGTCGTAGAAACCCCAAGAAAGAAGGGGGTTGTGTACACGAGAGTGGTATCATAGAAGATACATAATTGACTTCTGTATGTAAAGGAGATAGAGAAGTACACTGTTATCATTGAGTGGTATCAGATAAGTCAACATAATGCCACTCAGGAGACGTGCAGAGCCGCCCGTAGAAAATAGCGCTATGAAAAGGGATATAAGAGAACTCAGAGAAAAGATGGATGCCATGGAAACAACACAAAGGAGAGCACTTGACGCTGGGGACATCAGTGATGCATAAAATGAAGAAGTGGAAGTAGAAGAAGTTGTAGAAGAGGATGATGTGGAAGAGCGCTTGTTGAAAGAGGTTGTTAAGTTCGGAACTAGAGTGCAGATAGACATCCCGATGTATGAAGGTAATTTGGATGTTGAAGAATTGCTTGATTGGATATGAGCAATGGACAAGTATTTCGACTATGAAGATAGATAAAGTGTTATGCATGTGGAAAGGTAGGACACATGTCTTGGGAATGTTCTGAGAGGAAGAAATAAGGAGGTGATACCCACATTTAGGAGGCGCAGAAGTGATAGGTCGAGGAATAAGGTGCAGAAGATGGGAGATATTTGATGATGAAGAACATTCTCTTAAAGCCAAAGCCAGAAGTGGAAAAGCTGATAAAAAGGAATAGTTTGTTCAGGACAACTTGCAAGACTAATGATAGAGTATGCAAGGTGATAATTGACAGTGGGAGAACTGATAATTTAGTATCCACAGAGATGGTGGAGAAGTTAAAGCTGGAGATGAATGTACATCCAACATCATATAAAGTTTCATGGTTGAAGAAAGGGCATCATGAAACAATCACTAGACAATGTATGGTTGAATTTAAGATAGGAAGATATAAAGATGAAATTCTATGTGATGTGATTCTCATGGATGCACATCATGTTTTGTTGGGAAGACCATGGTAGTATGACATGAATGTCATTCACGATGGGAGAAGGAATACTTATACCTTGTAGAAGAATAGTAGGGGGCATATCTTGTTTCCAATCGAAGAGAAGAAAGTGAAGGAAGAAGCCAACATGAGCATACTTCTCATGAGTGGGAAGGAAATCCTGATTGAAGTTAAGAAGGAATAAGAGATGCAGTTCATTGTAGTGAGGAATTGGAAATTTATCCTTACAAGTACTTCTATGGAGGATTTGCCTGAGGAAATTCAAGAGATGTTGGAAAATTTTGCTAACATAGTAGTGGATGAGTTGCCAAGCTCATTGCCACCTATCATAAGTACCAACCATCACATTGAATTGGTACCAGGAGAAAGCCTTCCAAACAAAGTAGCGTACAAGTTAACACCCCAAGAGAATGAGGAGGTGAAGAGACATGTTTAGGATCTGTTAGATAAGGGTTTGGTCAGGGAAATCTTGAGTCCATGTGTAGTACCAGCTGTGTTGAGTCCAAATAAGGATGGAGGATGGAGAATGTGTATAGACTCAAGGGCCATAAATAAGATCACCATTAGGTACATATTTCCATTTCCGATGATGGATGACTTGATGGATTGTTTAAGTGGAGCAAACTATTTTTCAAAAATAGATTTGAAAAGTGGATATCACTAGATAAGGATGAGAGAATGTGATGAGTGGAAAACAACCTTTAAAACAAATGAGGGATTGTATGAATGGCTTGTTATGTCATTTATCTTAATGAATGCTTTGAGTACTTTTATGAGGTTGATGAATGGAGTGTTGAAAGATTTTGTTGGTAAGTTTGTGATCGTATATCTGGATGATATACTAGTATTCAGTAAAACTGAAGAGGAGCATCTGAGGCACTTAACATTAGTGATGAAGAGGTTACAACGGGAGAAGTTGTTGATCAATTTAAAGAAGTACTATTTCATGAAGACATAGCTCATTTATTTGGGTTTTGTGATCTAATTGAATGAATTGAAGATGGATCCCGAGAAGGTGAAAGCAATTAGATAATGGTCCTCGCCATGGAGTATATTTGAGGTAAGAAGCTTCCATGGATTAGCAAGTTTTTACCGAAATTTAATCAGAAATTTTAGTGATATTGGCACAAAAATGATGGATACAATGAAGAAAATACATAAGTCTTTCAAATGGATAGAAGAGGCCGAGAAGAACTTCAACATATTGGAGGAGAAGATAAGGGAACAACTGATTATGGTATTTCTAGATTTTGGGAAGACCTTTCAGGTGAGATGTGATGCGATTGGAGTTGCAATTGGAGAAGTATTAAGCCAAGATAATAGGTATGTTGCGTATTTCAGTGAGAATATGAACAATGCTAAGAGAAAATGCTCCACATATCATAAAGAATTCTATGCCATAATTAAATCCTTGAATAATTGGAGGCACTATCTCATTTTGAAGGAGTTTATTTTGTATAGCGATATTCAAGATTTACAATTCATAACCAGACAAGAGAAATTAAATCAGAGTAATGCCAAGTGGATAGAGTTTATGAAAAAATTCATTTTTGTCATTAAACATATTTCTAGTAATGCTAAGAAGGTTGTTGATGCATTGAGCAGGAGATGTCTATTTCATCATGAATTTCAAGTGAAGACCTTGGGGTTTGACCACCTTAAGGAAATGTATCATAGTGATCTAGATTTCAAGAAGGAATATGAAGCGTGTGTGAATACTGTGCTCAGAGATAGAAGCTAGTGGGATGAATATCTTATTCAGGATGGGTTTTTGTTCAAAGGATGCCATTTGTGCATACTAAAATGTTCATTGACAGACAATTTGTTGAAGGAAAAGCATAGTGGAGGTCTAGTCGAAAATTTCGGCCATGACAACATTTTCACAGTTCAACGATTCATATTATTGGTCAGGTATGAGAGAAGAGGTGAAAAGGTTTATGAACAAATGTAAGATTTTCCAGTATGCTAAGGGGAAGAAGAAGAATACTGGTTTGTATCAACCATTTCCTATTCCAGAGAGACCTTGGAATGCAATAAGCATGGATTTTGTGTTGGGATTGCCAAGGACATAAAGAGGAAGTGATTCCATATTTGTAGTAGTGGACAAATTTTCAAAGATGCCACATTTTATCCCATGCCAAAATACTAGTGATGCAACACACATTGCTAATTCGTTTTTCAAAGAACTTGTAAGACTCCATGGATTGTCCAGGAGTATTGTTTCAGATAGGGATACCAAATTTGTTGGTCATTTCTGGAGAACAATGTGGAAGAAGCTGGGGACAAAAATATCCTTTAGTTTTGCGTATCACCCTCAAACATATGGATAGACTAAGGTGGTGAATCGAAGTTTAGGAGATTTTCTGAGGAGTTTGGTCACAGAACACCATAGCCAGTGGGATCAGATTTTAGCAGAAGCAGAGTTTACAGATAACCACTCAATGAACATAAGTATCAGGATGATTCCGTTTCAAATAGTGTATGGAATGAATCTGAGGGGAGTGTCATAGTTAAGAGATCTATAACAGAGAGAATTTAGGAACGCTGGAGATGAAGACTTCGCTACAGAAATGCAGGAACTTCATAATCAGATCAAGGAGAAATTGAAGAAGAG
>CBVK0103430793.1:0-10037 GCA_900067695.1 Picea abies | reverse complement strand
AGAAAACACACTTTTACCTAATGACACAATAGACCAAGTAGATCTTAACTAACTCCTAAGTGTCTAAATATCCTAACACTTTATACTCATTTTTATCGAAATTTCGCAAGGAATTCGAAGGCATACTATGTTTATGAGTTTGAGAAATGCAGAAAAAGGTCATTGTAAAACACAAGAATTTGAGCATTAATAAAGAGATCTCTATTGGAAGCGGACCTGGAGACATAGCCCAAATTGGGTGAAATCCATTATCAAACTTTTGTACGTGATTTAATATTGTTGTTTTATTTTCACTTATTTGCAAGTTGTTTATCATTAAAGTGTATTTGGATATATAAGTATTTCACATGTAAATTACAAACGATCATTTTTATTTCAAAGATCAAGTAGATGTTACTATGTTTTAAAGATTAATAAGCATCTACGTGTTTTTCGGATCAAGTTGGTATCAGAGCAAGGTTTGAAAAGTGTTTATGAGTGAATTCTTACAAGGTCCAAATCCAAGCGAGGAGAAGGAAAACTTACAAGTTACAATGCAAAGATTGGTGTAAGAAGTTTCATCTCATATCTCACTCTCAGTCAAACTATTCCAAAAAGAGGGGTTTATATTATAGTTTGGGATACATATCATGTTACCTAATATGTAGTCCATAACTAAAAGGAAAACAATAATTAATGGAGGATTCAACGTATGTTTTAAGTGCTACAAGAGTGGAAAAATGATCAAAAACCTTTGCTAATAAAAATCAAGAGCTTTTCATAGTCTTTTGTGGATATTTATTATAACTTAAATTTGGGTAGTCAGAGGTTTTAGCAGAGTTTTTTTCACTAGTGTGCTTCCTACAATATGGTGCACCGATGTACCATTATTTAATATCCACTGATGCATATTATATAGTATAAATAGCCAATGCTTTATTTACTGTTAATCACCAATGTATATAATGATGATGATGATGATTTTCTTCCACTGAGGCCAACTTTAGTCTATCTGACCTTAAGAAAAATTGGTAAGGAATTACTTGGTTTGCTTTAGAATTTTATTTCTATACTTGAAAATATTGGACATAATATTTCTTGAATCTCCATAGTTTTGATGAGTTAAAAGGTTAGGAATGTCAATATTATTACACATTTTTTTATGTCGAGATCTAATGTGGGAATACTAAAAGGACATTCTAATAGAAGGTTCTTTTCATATTCCTTCTTAGTATCACAAAGATGACATATTCTCTCATCCCATGACATTTTAGGGATTGTCCAATGCCATGTATCACTATTGAGCTTATTAGAGTTTGTACTTATTTTAAAAATTCCAATTTTCTCCATTATGCTAGTAACAATAGAAATATACTTTTGATCTTCTAGATTAGGGTTGATGACCTATTTATAGTATCTCATTTTTTCTTTATCACACCACAATTTCGACTTAAATTTAGATGCAACAATATTTTTAATTGTATCAATATTCCATAGAGTGACCTCCTTCTCTATTCCTCAATTATTTAGACAAGACTTGGCATCTTTATGCCAACCTCTCTTAATCCACATGTGGATTTGAACAATGTTTGAAGCAATCTTAGGAAGATTCTTTCATTTCATGTTAATTGTCTTGTTCTTGTACATTATGTACCTATGGCATAACCATAGTCTCAATGGGGGAAATGCATGCTTCTATGAGGAGGATAAGATAGGGTGAATTTCTTTTAATTTTAATATTATAATTTATAAAATGTTTCTATATTTTCTCAATCTTTCTTTGCAATTATTTAGAGACGATGCAACCCCAAAATTCACATCCCTATAAGATAACATGAGTGATGAGGGTCTCAAAGAGGAGTTTCTTTTTCCCCATAACCAAAAGTATATTGAATTACAACTATTTTGAAGACCAAAATAGGATTTTCACCATTCATTAATCCTTTTCTCAATGTATAGTTCCGGTTAAGCTTATGGCAAAGGTCAAATATAAGATATGTGTATGAAGTAACTTCCTCTAATGTGTAAGTGATATTTTTGGATTTTATTTTCATAACCTTTGTTTTGTCAATGTTTACTATCATATCCATGTTGGAATATAAATCCTTGATAATTCTAAGTTGCTTGTCAAGATCATAGGGACACCTCACCATAAGAACAACATCATGAATGTAAAGAAGAAGTATGGTGACTATTCTAGCTAAAGTAGCACCATCACAACCCACTTCTTCCAAGCATGCCTTTAACTTGTCAATGTAAATGCCAAAAAGGGTTGGGGAAATGGGAGAACCTTTCTTAACTCCTATATTACAATTAGTTTATTTTAACCAGCCCTCAATGTTCCTGAAATTAGTAATAACATTATCATGCAAGATTATTGCAAAAACTCTAAACTTAGATGGAACCTACATCTCTTCTAATATATTACAAAGGTTAATTCTATGTACTGTATCAAATGCTTTCCTAAAGTCAATGAAGCAACACAATAGATTGGTTTTATTATTACAACATTTCTCTACAATGATCTTAAGCCTAACTAAGTGGTCCATGGTTGAATGTTAGCTTCTAAAACCGATCTGGCCATTATCCCCTTTTCACTGAATTTCTAACCATATGAGCATAATATTCTTTTCCTAAATAATTCCATATAACTTGGATAAAAAAGGGATAATCCTAATGGTCATATAACTAAAGGGGTTGTTTTTATCCCCTCTTTTAAAAATAAGAAAAATGAGGCTTTGATTCCACAATTTGGGGAAACCTTGCTTGATTATGATATTGAAGAATTTTTGAATGTGAAGGATGAGAACATGTACTCCAATTATTAGTATTTCTTCTTGATAGCCTTCAATGTCCTTAGCTTTCCTTTTTTCAAGTAGTTTAACCTCAAACTCTAGCTTCCAAAGTAAAAACCTCTTTCTGTCTAACAAGGCTTTGAATATTTCCCATGAAATTATGGGATTCATAAATCTTCTTAAGATATGGATTCTAGTATCTCAAGGAAATCACATTGTTTTCTTTAGTTTTAAGAGTTATAATTTACCTCCATATTTTTTTAGGATTGAAATTACTAAGGCGTAAAATATTCTCTTGCTTTCTATTTATGTAATATCTTGTTTTTCCCTTTTAATTAGGGCTTTGTAACTATTTATCTTGTCATCTTTTAGGGACTCTCTATAGGATTCCCTGATGGATTTTCTAGCATAATCTATTTATCAAACCATGCCTTGATCAATTACTAACACTTCATGCCCTCTTTGAAACCAAGAAACATTATAAGGCTTAGGGTGTTTATGTTTTACTAACACTAGCTTCTCTACCATATCTACCACTAAATATTGTGTGTACATCCAAAATCAATAAGAACATGGAAACACTTATGCTCGTATATGCACTTCATCCGGAAAATACATTTTCTAGTCCATTTATCTTACTAGGTATTGCGTTGTTCCATTGTTGCATGCACACATCTAATTATTAAATTTCCCCTTCTTCCTAGTGTTGTTTTTCTTCTTCTTTTATTCAGGGATAATTTTAAGGATATAAATTTATTTTAAAATGTATAAAACCATGACGAATATTACTAGTCCTTCATGTGCAAAGTGAAAAATATTTGGCGATACTTTTGTAAAAATATTCAAAATTCTAAGGATTTTATATAGTTTATATAAATTTTTGTCAATTTTCGAGGTAAAATTTATTTATCTTGTAGAATTTGGACGAATCATTTTTAGAAAAAATGGAAATTGTCGCCTTTTTTTTTTTTGTAAAAATCATGGAAAAATAGCCCATGGTTGAAATTTATCCCCTAAAATTTCCCCTACTTCTATTTACTTCTTTGCTAGTGCCTCTACTTTTTATAATTGTGCTTGTCATTCTCCTTTGTTACAATATGCTCTTTTTGGACAGGTAAACTATGTTCCCTTCTTCTCCACACATAAAAACAAGGTTTACCATGATTCTCTCCATGTTCACATCCATAGAAGCCATCTCTACCTCTACCTTGGACTCTATAACGTGACCTTTAATCTCCATTATTATTAAAATTTTCACCTATTTTGGCCATTTTAGCCTTTACTTTCAATGCTAACTGGTATGCCTCTTGCACATAACATAGTCTATGAAATTCAATTCATTTTGAATATGAAATTTCAAGTTGTTTTTATACTTAAATATTCTTTGATCTTCTAGCTCCTAAATATTAGTGCTAATAAAAGTTTTGTAAAATTCGGTGATGTATTGTTGCAGACTATGTTCCCATGCCTTAAATTATGCACTTTCCTAGACAACATTTTCTAAAAATCGTTGGAAAACGGTTTTCTCTCAACTTGCTCTCCATATTTTGCTATACAAGTATCTTCTTATTTAGAACCCACTCTTTCTACACAAAATCCCATCATGGTGCATCTTGTCTTTTCAAACTCATCGCAATTAATTTCATTTTTCGAGGTTCCTTAAATTAAATTTATTTTATGAACAAATTATACATAACTTCTATTATAAATTGAACATTTCTACAAAAACTGTCAAAGGAAATGTAACTATATTTAGTTAGAATAGTGAAATGTATTATAATTTGGTATAATTGATGTGTAACGTAAATTCTTAGCAAATTATAATAAAAAAATTGAAAAAAAAAGATATCATTAAATAAATAAAAATAAAAATAAGGGAGTGGGGTGCGGTGGGGGGATATATTTAATCTTGAAGGATGAAATAAATTGAATATGCATGAGATTAAGGACACTGTCCAATAATGAAACAAAGACTTTCATATTTTTTCAAGGTCTCACATTGCTAAAGGAGAAGGATGTGTCCCAAGTAATAGTGATTGTTGAATCCTCCATCATCATCCAATAGTTGGATAAGAATACTTGTTAACACGACATCGAGTTATCCATTTTAACATAGATGATTATCTCTTTAATTCTCATTAAAAAAAAAAAAACGTTTTCTCAAGTTTTAAGAACTCAAAATGGAATGGTGGATGCATAGTCTAATCTAGGGATGCAACCATGGGAAGGTATGGTTATATTTAATGGGGGGAGGGTGCTAACCTTCACACCCCTAGCATGAAATATCTTTGATTTAAGTTGAAGGACCATGCATATGTGTTCCATCATGGATATTAGAAATTACATGAAATTAATTTCCTAACCTGCACCATATCATATCATACTCAAGCCGTCATGTAAACATATGAATTATACCAATTACTTGTTGGTATTTTCATGAAGTTTTAATATGGAAATAGTTCTAGAAAAACTTTGGGTTTTATACCTTGGATCCACTCTTGATCTCTTCAATAGAGAAAATGTGATTGTGTTTGGAGGGGCTTAGGCAAATGCAAGCTTGGTTGGACTTTGTGTTGGATTTTCCTTATTTACAGAGAATTAGTGTTACTAGTATTCTTTTACTCCATTACCATTAACATATATATCATGTAATGAGCAGTAGCAACATAAACAAGAGACAAAAAAGAACACAAAAGATTTATCCTGGGAAAAGCCCAAATGGGGGAAAAACCCAAAAACCTTTCTTAGATAGATTATGCTCATAAAGCAAGTCCAATCAGATCAAATCGAGCATAAGTGATAGCTTAACCAAAAATATCACCCCAACTACAGTAGTAGCACCATACAAAGGTAGCACACCTCCTCAAGGAGTAACACACAAGAGAGAGATACCAAAGACTGAGCAATAATAAACTGTGCAACTGTAAATACTACGTTACCTCCTCCAAACTTGTGCCTTGCTTTTGTGTCGCTGGGAGAGTGTGAGTGAGTGAACAAATGAGCCAAGAAGTCCTCTATTTATAGTCTTCCTTGCCACTAGACTTGGCCAACTTCTTCTCTAGACATGTGTCTTTTCATTATTCCTTTATTCTTCTGGGCCAACTTCTCTTCTAGGGTATTTCAATATATTTTCAATGGATCTCTTGATTTTAGAATATTCTCTTCATCTAAGAAAGGTCATCAAGGAGGGAAATATCCTCCCGCAGCTACCAAAACATCAACACTCCCTCTTATCTAGGGAGGCATCTTTCACGATGTCCACATCTGGTAATCTTCTAGTAGGAACACGACTGCTACAATGCATTTAATAGCTCAAATCATCAAGCACAGTCTCTACAATCAAATGGTAGCACACAAAGATACATCCAAACGATATGGTAATCTCCATGACAATCAAATAGAGGCACACAACTACTACAATCTCATCCAACAGATCACAATTGCTAGCAAGTAGTAAACAACTACTATCCGGTGACACACAGTGACTTCCAGTGGAACACATCCATTGTAGTAGCACACGACTACTGTCCAGAGTCACATAGCCTCCACCAGTGGAACACATCCACCGAAGTAGCACACAACTACTGTCTGGAGTCACAAAACCTCCTCCAATGGAACACATCCATTGTAGTAGCACACAACTACTGTCTAGAGATACACAGTCTTCGCCAGTGGTACACAACCACTGAAGTAGCACACAACTACTGTCCAGGGTCACACAACCTCAACCAGTGGAACATATCCATCGTAGTAGCAAACAACTGCTATCTAGAGACACACAGTCTCTGTCAGTGGTACAAAACCACTGACGTAGCACACAACTACTATCCAGAATCACATAGTCTTTTCCATAGTCTTATGACTACGTGTGTGATGTTTCTTCTCTCAACATGTACGACAATGCATTTCCCCCTCAGTCACCTCATGTGATTGATCCAGGGAACCCTTGGCTAGAGGGGTTAGCCAACATGAGAAGAAACAACACACCTCCCTCTCAATGAGGGTGGACATTCGACAACACTCCAAGATTGTCCTTGAAGTACTCATACTTCACTCTTGACAAGGGTTTGGTGAGGATGTCTATTATCTGCTCATCCATGGATATGTACTAGATCTCCACAACTCCTCTTTGCACCATGTCCTGGATGTAATGATATTTTATCTCTATATGCTTAGACCTATCATGGAATTCATGGTTCTTGGTAAGCTTCATGCACTTTTATTGTCACAATGTATCAAAGTTAGCTCCAATTCTAGATCAAATATCTTGGCTAACAACTTCTAAAGCCACACTGCTTCATGGCTTGCCACGCTTGCGGAAATGTACTCTGATTCTGATGTACCGAGTGCCACTGATGTCTGCTTCCTGGTCAACCATGAGATCATGCCTGATCCTAGACTAAAACAACATCTGGAAGTACTCTTCTTATCCACTGTACTTCGTGCCCAGTTAGAATCTGTATATCCCTGCAGTTTCACATCTCCACTTGAGATATATCTCAATCCATATCTAATTGTACCGTGAAGGTACCTCAACATATGATTTACTACCATCCAATGTACCTATCTAGGTTCAACCATGTGTTGACTCAAGGCATTTACTACAAATCATATGTATGTCCTGGTCTTAACCAAGTACATCAAGGATCCAATCAACTATTTGTACATCGTGGGATCCACCAAATCTGACGATTTTTCACTCAAGAGATTCAGATTTATCGTCACAGGTGTGGTCATGGACTTATAGTCCATCATCCCTAATTTCTTCAGGATCTCAACAATATATTTTCCTTGGCTAAGGAAAATCTCTCAACAATATATTTTCCTTGGCTAAGGAAAATCTCATCTGATCTCTGCCAAACTTCCAATCCCAAGAAGTAATGCATCGCACCTAGATCCTTCATCTCGAGCTATGAAGCGAGCTCCCTCTTACACCCATCAATGAGCTTCTCGTCCCCTGTTAGAAACATGTCATCTACATATAGAACCAATATTAGTGGGAATCCATCCTCAACCTTATAGTAAAATTAGGATCTGCCTCACTCTTGGTAAATCCCAAGCTCATCAAATATCCATTTATCCTGGCATACCATGCCCTAGGTGTTTGCTTCAACCTGTACAAATCCTTCTTTAGTCTGCACACATGGGACTCCTTCCCATGGATCATGAAGCATTGTGGCTATTCCATGTACACTTCTTCCTCTATTACACCATTCAAGAAAGAAATCTTGACGTCCATCTGGTGTAATTTCCATTCCATTGCAGAAGTAATCACAATGATTGATCTAGTGGAAGTGTATTTTTCTACATGAGCAAAGGTTTTGTCATATTCTTCTCTCTCTTTTTGAGAGAACCCTCTAGCCACAAACCTTTCATTGTACTTATTTATGTTTCCATATGCAACATGCTTGATCTTTTAGATCCATTTGGAAGTCACAACTGACTTCTCTTATGGTCTTAGAATGACCTCCCATATATCATTATTCATGATGGACTGATACTCTTGCATCATGGAATCCTTTCATTCTGGCTTCTCAACAACTTCTTCAAAAGTGGAAGGTTCTGAATCAATGATGTTGCTCATTAATGTGGCATAGCTGGAAAAATTATGTGGCATCTTACTCTCTCTAAAGGATCCTTTGGAAGCTGCATGCCCTTCAGCTTCCTGCAAGGTGTTCCAAAGCCAAGCTACTCTCTTCCTAGTAGCCACAACTTATTCAGGTAGATATATAGGTCTTTATGAATCTACCATATCATTTTGAACTTCTGGGATGGTTTCTTCAGGTGTAGAGTCTACCATGACTACATCTTTGGGAGCCTATTGCTTTATTCAGTCCTCATCTATGTGAGATTCCCTTGATCTTCTAAAGGCTTCATCTACATCAAATGTTACATCTGGGATGATCTCGATCTGTCTCTGCCCTAGAATGTAAATTCTATAATCCTTCGAAGTCTCACTGTATCCAACGAATGCGCCCTTCTTTCTTGAAGGTTCCAATTTCGTTCTCTTTTCCTTGGGAAAATTTATAAACACTAGACAACCAAAAATCCCCAAGTGACTGACTTATAGCTTCTTTCTGGTGAACACCTCTTCAGTTATCTTGTTCCTCAATATCTTATGAGGGCTTATGTTTTTCACGTATACAATCGTACTGGATGATTCTGCTCATAAGTGCATGGGTAGGTCGTGTTCATGTATCATCGTTTTTTTTACTTCTATGATGGATCTATTCTTTCTTTATGCAACCCCATTATGCTTGGGGTTGTAGGGAGTTATAAGCTCCCTCTTAATCCCTACTTCTTGGAAAAAGTCTTTAAACTCATTTGAGGTGTACTCGCCTCCATTGTTAGATCTCAAAAATTTAATCTTCGTCACAAAGTGATTCTCAACTAAAGCCTTGAACTATTGAAACTCGTTAAGGAATTCATCTTTTTATTTCAAGAAGTAGATCCATGTCTTCCTGGAATAGTCATCTATGAACAACACATAGTATAGAAATTTTCCAAGTGATGGCACCATCATCTATTCGCATACATCAGAGTGTATGATGTCTAAAATACCTTTGGATCTGCTATCACTGCTTGTAAATATTCCCTTGAAATTATTTCCAAGTGCAGAATCTTTGCATACTCCGTCATGGTCTATCTGGATTTTTGGTAGACTTGTAACCATTTTTCTCAAAACTGGTAATGCTCTATAGTTCAAGTGAGAAATACTTCGGTGCCATAGTTCACTGGAACTAACACTATTGTGTACAAGGAATTTTTCTTAGTGTCCCTTCAACTTATACAATCCTCCCTCTCGGACACCAATCACAGTGGCTTTATTTATGCTTGAATTCTTGGGCCATAGAAGGACTTGGCCATCCAAAAAAGATACCCTAAAACCTTTATCTTCTAAAGCTGAAATTGATAGAAGATTCTTCTTTAAACCTTGTACAAATATTATATATTTAATTGAAATAGGGTTACCTAAGTCACGTTGTAAAGAGGTTTCTCCAATGCCTTTGATTGCATACTTGGAATCATCTCCAAGAACCACTTGAAGTGAGGAGTCCTTTTATGTTAATTTTGATAGATATTTTTTAAATCTGGTGATATTATTGGAAGCACCGCTATCTATGAACCAAGTATCACTTTGTTGAGTGATGGTTCCAGTGAGTCCTAAAATGAATATGAATTCTTCATCTTTGGGTTTGTGTTCTTCAACATTAGCTACATGTGCATGGTGCTTCTTCTTCTTTTCCTTCTCATGTTTGTGAG
>CBVK0103430769.1:0-27488 GCA_900067695.1 Picea abies | reverse complement strand
ACCGAGATCTACACTCTTTCCCTACACGACGCTCTTCCGATCTCACCTTCACGATCTCGATCTACAATAGGAGCGGGTCTTCAAACATGCTCTGATACTATGTTTGACAACACAAGTATTCCAACAGAGGATGAACACCTTCAATAATCACTCACGCAACCAGATCAAAGATAAAGAAGTCAATTTTTTAACGTTGTAAAACCCCTATGGGAAAACATACACAACCCCAACCAACGTGGCCACTTGGAACAATCTTTTAATGCAGAAGAAAAATATTACAGAGAAATTTTACAAGAGAGTTTCTCATAATCGATCATCAAAAAATGACTCTCCATGATCATTAAATAGATATCATGGACCATTTGAGTGTTAAGCCATGAATCAATGGCTGTTAAGATTGAGGAAAATATGAACCATTAGATCACTCTATGTCGGGAACATATCATGATCGTCATATTTCCTAACAACAAATGCATACTAATGCATACTAAAGAAACACACTAAGAAATACACTTTTACCTAACGACACATTAGACCAAGTAGATATTAACTAATTCCTAAGTGTCTAAATATCCTAACAAAGAGATGTTATGGTCGAGGATTACACCTGTAGTATAAGGAATGATGTTTGGGGCATAGTGTCTATTGGAACATGTGGTTCCATTGTAAACCTCATCTTACAGTTTCATCACTTGTACAAAAATATGTGTTATTATATATGTGCATAAATAGCCTTACAGAGAAACAACTTGGTATACATCGATTGGTGAAGCTCGGCCTCTTGTTGTGGTTGAATTTCTGCTCACTCCTTTTAGAGATTTGGTTCTTGGATCTTTCCCTCCATAGACAATGAGAATGTTGGATGAAGATGAAGCTCTAATTATTCAAAAATTGTAGGAGATTCTTGAGAAGAAGGCTATTGCCTTGGAATAATCTCACAAATGAATTCTTGTTGAAGTCCCTACCTTGTAAAATGACGTTGCACATTTGTATACTGAGAGTCAATGCCTGAGAAGTGACCTAGAGATAACCCAAACACAACTGGAATATGAGGACTCCCTCTTTCAAACTAGCATTTTGCAGTGGTTTGATAAAAAAATATAGGAAAACCGTTGACCTAGAACAAACAATCGAAACCATATTTCAATATCTTGTGGATTATTTTGGTGAAAAAATCAATCTTGTCGATGACCTCATGAAGTATGTGAAATCCCTTTCTCATGAAAATTATGCCTTGGATATAGAGAATACAATATTGAAAAAACACTTAAATACTATAGAAGATGTGTTCCAGACTGTTGTGACTAAGGACTCAAGGAGGGTTTCTTCCATGGGGAACATTGCAGCAAGATTTTTGACGACTTGGATGAAGAAGTGAAATCCATTCCTCATACAAAATTGACCACAAGGTCAACCAACTGATGGAAGCCAATGTCTAACTAACTTGTGAGGTTTCCAACTTGCAATCCTTCATTGATGAACTTCATGAAGAAATTTTTTCTCTTCAATATGATAATAATCAACTTCTTGACAAATATCAGACATTGAAGGAATATTATGATGCCCTATTTTCGCAGCTGACTAAGAAGGATGAAACTCTCGAGAGATTGTAGGGGTATAAATAGAACCTTTAATAACAAGATCACGAACTACAAACTATTCAACAGAATGCTGAGAAGATCGTTGAGAATAATATTGTTATTGTTGAGTTTCTAGTCTCACTTGTTTCTTCCTCCACCATTGTTGTTGGTGTTAAAGTATCATTTTCCACTATTCATGTAGATGATGACTCATTTCCCTATGTTACAACCCTTTCCCTGCTTGTAGGACTTAAATCCCCTTTTTCCTCCACAAAGAATTATTTTAAAACCCCATTTATGAATGTGTATGAGAATTTCCCTAAAGTAACTTGTGTATGTACATGGGTTCCCTATTAGCAACCCATGTACATGTTATTTTTTTCTCAAAAAAAATATAATCTCTATATTTCGGGTGGAGTTTACAGGTTTTTTCATTCTTTAACTTCCTAAAGCTCGTACATAACCACTCCATCCATTAAAATGGAGTATAAAATAGAGGCTTGGGGTGGACAAAAAGGATAACCAAGAGGGTTAAGAAATGCACCATTATGTTGGTCTTCTGAATATTATCCTACAAGTGCCACCTTTCCCTAGCATTTGGGATTGTCCCCTCCACCTAAAAACCCTTGTTTCAAGAATTTTCATTCGCTTTATCTTGTCAGGAAGAACCCTTTTCCTTTATTGGACCTTCTAGAGTCCAGAGTGTTGGAAGAACTCCTATACATTTTCATTCTTGGATGGAGGAAATTGAAGCGTAGTTCCAGGACTATGCCATAGTGGTTACATGTTGTAACCAACCCCTTTTTTTGTCATCAATAAAATAAATTTCATTCTTGTCCGAGTATTTTTTATTTTATTTTATGATTCTGATGATATCAAATGTATGTTATTTTGAATCTAATATTGAATCTAAAATGTTTGAAATTAGTTATGTAGCAGATAACTACTTTCTTGCAGTTGAATCTTTCTTTATCTTCATGAGTTTCATATGGATGTCGAGAAGGAATTCCATAGTGAAAGAGATCAAGTGGGATCTACTCCAAATGTAGGATTCCAGGTGCACTTTTCTTCCCCTTTCTTGAAAGTTAGTTATCAGAGGTAGTTATTCCTGATTGATTCTTTAATTAGAGTTTGAGACAAGTTTTCTTGGGTTTTGATCTGTTGTGGTTGTGACCCAAAGACCATAGTGAGTAATTTCCCATAACAAAATTGGGGACTCCACTGGGGAGTCTCTCTTTTTGGATCATTAAGGGTGTTTGTGGGTTGCATTTCTTTTTGAAGATCTTTTCTTGTTTTGATCCTTGGTTTAACATTATCTTGATTTCTTTGATCTTTTATGAGTCTTCCATTCCCCCTTGCTCAATTTTGAGGGGTTTTTATTCGGTGTACCCGGTTTACTTGAGTAAAATCGCTTAAATATGCAACTTTTATAGAACAAACTCATGTACATGAGATTATATACATGATCTACAGTGAAGAGATTTTCATAAATCCTCTAAAAGGTTATTTTTTCACTAGTTTTCACTCTTTGAGGGGTCATTTGGACTCTATTTTTAATGAAATAATTTTTTTTGGAGTTGGAAGGTGGATATTTGGATGCTTCTTTTCCTTCTTGCGATCTCTTCGATTGGAGTTCCATAAGACTAGTCCTATTGTGAGTATATCAGTTTTCTAGTTGGTATTGTGGTCATCTTAGAAACTTGAATTTGTATTTCGGTTCAAAAAATTTCTTTGGTTTTTTTATTGGATTTTTCAAAAATATAAACACAAAAATTTCTTTTTTTTAGCATCTTTTTCTAATTTTTCTTTGGTAGAAAGAAGAAGAAAATGAAAAAAACTACTTTTTTGCTAGTTAGGTCTCTTTCTTTCTTTGCATTGTTATTTGAAGAAGAAAAAAATATTGGCATAATATTTTGTTTTCTTCTCATTGTGAAATCATTTCAAAATAAAAATAAGAAATGAAATCTTTTTGTTTTCTTCTTTTGTCGATCTTTAAATTTGTGTTGTTCATTTTGCATCACGAAAGGAAAAAAATGCATTTTAAGGTTTGAAGGATTGTTCATGCATTTTTTCTTTTTTGAAACTCTTTTTCATTGAAGAATTAGTGTAAAGTTTTATTTTCCAATTTTATTATAAGTTTCATTTTTTGAAGAGTCTAAAAGAACATCATTTTCACTTTTGTACCCTTTGAGTAAGAACAAACGCTAAAATAAGTGCTAAATTTAAAATGTACTAGACATTGTTTCTAGGATTCAAAAATAATTTTAGGGTTCGAGCCTTGGATTAGGATTGGAGAGATAACTATGCATGTCCATTGAACACAAATAGGAGTATGATTTAGGGAGATTCAAATCCAACTTTTGTATAAGTATAGTCAGGAAGTTCCTCTAACACAGGAGACAAACATGAGGTCGCATGTGGAAGAGTAGAGGAGATAATCTCTCTAAAAATTGACCAAGCATAGAATATATATCATATTTTAAGGGTTTCATTAGTACCCATTACTCCCTAAGAGGTGGTTCTTTAAAGTCTTAGGGATTTTTAACCCTTCCCATATGTTAGTACCCATATCCCTCGGATGTTGACTACGAGTTGGTGGCCTTAGTTGTATTTCCTAGGGATATCATAGGTGACTATGAGGATTTTCCCATGGTACCTTGTGAATATATTGTATCACACTTTTCCTTATTGTTGGAGGAAACCCCACAAATCGTGGGTACTTGCACAAGATAAGGTTGGCTAGTGGAGGTCATGATAGCTTCTTCTCACTCCTTCTTTCATTGGTTCACGGTACTTAAGCAACCCAAAAATGCATTCGAAAGGTCCCTTTACACCTTTTCATTTCCTTGGATGTGAGATCTTATCCACTTGGGTTGAAATTTTGGAGAAGTTGTTTTCTTGTGATGTTTCTATTAGGAATTTTTAGTTGAGATTTTCTTTGTATAGTTGGCCTTAGTTTGTGTCAACATCACCTATTTTGGATCATTGATTAAATGTGGTAAACCAACCGCTTCAATCGTCGAAAACGACCCTTGGTATTTCTCTTGAAACTTTGGAGCCGCTTCCTAGACGACATGGGTTTTTATACTATTGGTTCACCAAATTCAATGTGTGAGACTATTTTGAACATGAGCAATATCGTAAGGGAGGAACCTATGTATAATAATGTCATGGCCAAATTTCATGAGGATACCAACCAAGTGATCCCTTCCCAAGGGGTTTCTTTTTATTTTATGTTCTTTGGAAACATTGGTACCCCCTTGATGACCAATTTGAACATTCCTGGGATGAATGTTGGACTACCAGTTTAGTTGTGGACCACTCTGAAGGTCCCAATTGATCTTGACTCTTATCAAATAACCACCTTATGTCATGGGAATCACATGGAATTTTATCCTTCACTATATTCATTAGTAAAGTCTACTCCTCCTCTTTCTCCCTCTTCTGGTGAAAGTATGACTACTAGAAACCATAATTCTAAAAGGAATAGGAATAGGAAGGTTAAGAAGAATAAGTCACCAACCTCTTCTAGTCACATTGGAGACATCTCACCAGTCTATGTTAGTCATGTTGCAAGAAAGAAACCAATCTTTATGAGTCATGTTGGGAGAAAAATTCCATTCAATGATAGGCATACTAGCATCGAGTCACCAACCTATGCAGTTCATATTGGTGTTTAGTTATTAGTCTCTACTAGTCATTTTGGGAGCATGAAACCAACCTCTACTAGTTATATTACATTTATGTCAATAACATATGCAAGTGAAGTTGGATATCAACACCTAGCCACTACAAGTCATGGTGGGGGAAACCCACCAGTCACTAGAAGTCATGTTAGGGGAATTGATATGATTGAGAATCCTAGATGTATAGGGTGTAAGCTTAAGTTACCTTGTAATATTTTCAAAAGAGATCACCTTACTCATTTCTTCCCTTCTATTGTCAGGGTACGAAGAGCGTGGTCCTTTAATTTCCTCGCCCTTAAGTTTCCTAACAATCTAATCAATTGATGGTTGATGAAGTGATCATGTCGAGCCCATATTCATTTGATACCGGTCTCATTTTGGGGGGTTATTCATCTATTTAACATGTTTTCTTGCATCCTATTCAACCAATGTTCGACAAAGTGGTCACATAGATGCAATATTCAACCAATCCCACTCTTATATTGGAGAGTGACCAGTCTTCCAAAGTGGTCGAGCCAATGCAATATTCAATTGATCACACTCTTCCTTTTGCGAGTGATACCTCTTTTGACAATGTCTTTAGCATGTCTAGTTAAGTACCTCCTGAAAAAAAGGGCATTCCACTCTCTTTGAGTACATTCCCTCCAAGTCGTAGGATGGTTTCCTTTGATTGGAATGATATTGTGGAGCATCACCTTCCTTCCTCTACACCTTTCTAGATAATGGTTCTGGTTGAATCTATGTTAAAAGGAATTTATCGATGTATTGTAGATGAAGGATCATCTGTAGGTATTTTTTCCTCCTCGACTTGGAAAGATTTGGGTTCTACCAAGATTGTGTCAGCTACTAGTGAGATGATGGATTTTGAGATAATACCTAGTCAATGTTTAGGGATTATTCCTCATTTTTCTATCACATTAGGTGGGAATATTGTCCTTGTTGATTTTTTAGTAGTTCTAGGCCCTTTAGAATTTAATATCCTTCTTGGGAGTGATTGTGTATATGTGTTGGGCTCTAAATATGTCTAAAAACAACATTAGTTTAACATTAATTTATCAACCTCAGGATTCGTCTTTTATCTCAAAGAATATCGACAAAGTCTATGCAGATAGCTTATAGAGGTTAAAATCATGTAGTGAAAGAATATCTGAGTTTGTCAACAATCAAGTTCCTCAAACATTCATTAAATATTCTAAGGATTGAAATCTAAGGCTATGCAAAAGGAAAGGAACTAGCTAATCTATTGAATTCATTCTAAGAGTAGTAATTGAATATAGATAAACAATTGTAAGAATTTCTATCATTATGAATCACAATTGCTGAAAAGAAAAAGGCGAATTACTCCATCTATGGAAAGGAAAAAAGACTGTAATCTAACTGAAAAGAGACGACAATCATATTTATATTGAAAGGAACAAAATCTATATTCTAGCGGAAAGGAACAACAAATGTAAACTAAGTAATAGGAAAGACAAATGCAACCTAAGTGAAAGGAACAACAAATGTAAACTTATGAAAGGAAAAATAGATGTGAACTTATGAGGAACCTTCACGCATCGAATCTCAGTAATAGGAATTGGAACAGCAATCATTCAATACTTCAGGGAATATCTATTTCTTGCATTTGACATGAAACCATCAACACACTTATGCATTTGTTAACTACTATAAAAGATAATTGAATCACAAGACATAATTTGAGCTGATACAATTACAGATCGAACAGTAGCTCCTTTAGACTGGGCCCTGGGTCCTTAGAAGAAATGTTATTTGAAACTCAGTATATAAAAATGGAAAATATGTTCGACGCTTCTATTGATTTCATAGATGGTACAACATTTCTACAAAAAATGCTAATGCATAGCAATTCTATATTCTCTATTCTTGAGTGCAAAATCTCTCCTTTCTCCAAGATCTGTTTACCCCCTATATGTTACAATAATTTGGGTAAATTAAGCTATCCTGAGGATCGATAGATCCTCGGGATTGATTTACTATTACAATGAGTAACTCATTTATCTTTAAAACTTCTTTGCACCATAAAGTCTTCAACCTCCAATAGCTTGCGCATCTTCAAGATTCCCCTTGCTATCTTGGGTTCAACAATATTTAACCAGTCCTACAATAAAACCAGACAATTCCAATCATATTTATAATCTAGGTAATCTAATCTCCAAAAATCAATGCTAAAGGGTATATTATTCATTTTCTATTCTATTTTCTTCTAAATAATCGAAAATTCAATCAAAATAATATCATGAAATGTGGGAAAAGGAATATATTTATACCTTTTTCATAACCTAACATACCCCCTATATTACCTTCTTTCATGTCCTCATGCAAGCTGAGACCTTACATGTAAAGAAGTAATGTTGTAAGATGGAAAAGTTGGTTCACCAGGCCATCTGAACCCATTGCTTCTTTTGAGTTCTCCAAAAGAAGCATCCTCCTTCTTTTTGTTAATTTGATAATATTTTTGGTAACTTTCTGGAGGGAACCAGATGATAGGGGGATTATATCTGCACCCAATCCAAGTAGGCCCTTCCTATTGGAGCAATCTAGAATACCTCTCTATTCTAAAGATAGTTGTAAAGAAATTTCTATACCCAAAGGGATCCCTACTCTTTACTTCACTGGAGGAGGCATCCCATCTCAGTTTAGAAGTAGCAAGAGATTCCTCCTTAATCTCCCTAAAGAGAGTGATACCTGAACGTATGACCTATAGATGGATGGGGCCAAGGAGTCTATGACCCCTTTCCTGTTCTTAAAAGTTTTATTTCGCATAAGGGCTCGAAAGGACTTTGGAGACTCCCCTCTAACCCAGAGATCCAACCCAACTTCCCTTTTTAGGAATGTTTTATGAGCTTTACCCCGTCTCAATTGATTCTGAGTGAATGACAGAAATTTTTAAAACTATATATCACCTATGAATGGGCCAGGGTTATCTTCCCTTCTTTCTTCTAGAATGAAATTATGAAAGTATAATTCAAACAAAAAGTATTGTACCTTTCCATCCTGCTCTCTGAAACATGAAATAAACTCAGGTACAGTGGAAAGCGAAATAGGTTTTCCCACTCTGATGGCCTTCACTCTCAATAAAAAATATCATTCCAACAAGAATAATGTGTAATTGGTGGCAGGAGCTCTGCAATTAACAACATCAAAGTAGACATCACAGATTTCTGTGATTTGCTCCAAAACTTTTTCCAATTAGGTTTGCACCTTTTTTATCTTCTCTTAGGCTTTGGTGAGCGCAGCATAGGTATCACCCTCTATTGTTGTCATGTCCTTCAATTCTTTAACAATCCTTTGATATTTAGTCCTAGTTACCATTCCACGTTGGTGTTGGGCCAATGCTTGTTGGGCTTGTGTAAGTTATGCTTTTAGTCTATGGATGGTGACACTATGTTCTTGAGATTAATATGCTTGGTATTCTTCTATAGAGATCATCTCTTCCCTGGATTGAGTTAATGCTTGTTGGACTTGTGTATGTTCTTCTTCCAACCTGTCCAGAATAATAATTTGTTTCCGGGACTAGAGTGCTTGGTGTTCTACCATAGTTAGCAACTCACTTATGTTTTGAACTAGGGTTTGTTGAGACTGCATCAATTCCTCCTCCAATCTCCTAATGGTAGCCTTTTTCTCAAGGAGTTGAGTTGTCTGCACCTAAGCATCAATTGCTTCTATAGATATCATATTTTCTTGTGGCTCTAGAGGAGGTGCTTCCTCATTCTGGGCTATTGTTTCTTCTACTATTTCTTCAGGGTCTCTCTATATCCCTACAGAATTTATACTGGCTGCTTTTTTAGGAAGAGGGTTTCTTCCTTCTACTCTGACCCTTTTGTTCTTCTTTCTTTTGTGGGATTTATCTATCTTTTCTAATTGTTTCCTCAATTACTTAATAATTTCCTTGAGTTTAACTACCTTCTTCTTTAATACTTCAGCCTTCTTAGCCTTTTCCTTCCATAGTTTATTTTATTTTTTTAACTTTCTAATTTTATTATGGCTTTTGGTTGAATTTTGTTTATGGGAGGTCTCAAGGCCTTCTTCATTCTGGTCAGCAGATGGTTGTTCCTTTGTTCCTTCCAGTTGTTTTGTCTTTACAAGAGGGATTCTTGTTTCAAAATGGGGTTCTTCCTGTGCTCTGTCCTTAGGAAAAGACATTTCAATATCAAGAAAATCTTCAACTAGTTTTGAAGAGGAGGGTTGTTCTGGGTGTATTTCTAGATTATTTGTGCCTCTGTCAAGTGAGTTTCCCAAGATTTCCAAAACCTGGTCTATTTCTATCTCATAGCTCTTCATAAATTGTTCTGTCAGATGTGATAATGTCGGTTGGGTGTCTTCCTGATCATTCCTCTTTGAGGTCTTTTCTTCTTGCCTAATTCCTTGAGCATTCTCATGTGGAGATTGTTCTATAGAGTTCTAAAGTTCTTCAGGCTATTTTGTTGTATCTTGAATTACTTCAGTTGTTTCCTGAATTCATATGCTTCTTCTCCTTTTCTGAATGATGGTTGTAGGGGCAGTTGTTTATCTCTTTCTCTTTTTTGTTAATGCATGTGTTTGTGAGGTCTGGGTCTCTGTGATTTGGACAGGATCTACCTAAGCTTTAGTTTGAGTAGATGGGATTTCCCTTTGGGTAGTAATCTCCTCTGTCTATCTATATTCGATTTCCTGTGGTGGTTCTTCATGGAATAATTCAAGTTCCTCTAGTTGTGGAGGTCTATTGGCCTCAATAAGGTTATCCCAGGTCAATTGAGTTTGACTCAGTGCCTTAATTGTTATCAGTTTAACTAATCTATGGTGGCTGATAATAGTAACAGGGTCCTTGGAATTTTGTGTTCTGAGAGAAACCTCATGTAATATGGCATTCAGAAAGAAGGGTATGTTAAGTACTAACCATTGTTTTAAAGCTTCCAACAATTTGAGGTGGTGAGGTTGAATTACGTCATATCATCCATCACAAGTGATATACCACAGAATTACCCCTACAAGTTCCTTCCATGGTTCTTTGAGGGTACTGGGGTTGAGTCCTTTTCCTTTCCTATCCAATTCTTCCCTAGGGTCTATGAAGGTTTCCACAACTTCCTTCAATGTTGTGTATTGTTTTGTCCATTGAATGCTCATATTAGGGAGGCCTATGACCTCTGCTATGATTTTTGAGGTGATTGAAATTTGTATGCCCCACACCATAGAGTTTTCCCTCTGTAGATTATGAAAGAATTCAAGCGTGACATTCGTGTCATATCCTTGCAACCAGTTGAAGTACTCTGTCCACCCCAGCTGATGCAATATATCTCTTGCTTGATTTGTAATCTTTAGTAAAGTAGGTTCCCTGCACACACCTCTACCACCCATTTTGTGAGAAAATATGGACGACTATCATTCCTGGTAGCAGAGGTGGTTAGACCATCTTTGGAAGAAAAATTACCGAGAATAGAAACTATCAAAGACAACAAATGTATCTAAATGAAGGTATTTATTACAATCATTACTATCTGCATCGAGAAGTGTGTCAAGCATCCACTCCCCTTATTAATAGAAAGGTCAACCTCGACTGTCAGCATAGGGAAGAGTAATGAGTGTAGGTATTGGTGGTGAAAACCAATGATTGTATGGTGGCCACCAATGTGGATTAATGATTTATGTTTGAACAACATATTTAATAGTAATCATTAAATGTTAATCTACATGTGTGGAATTGAAAATACCTATACCCAAAATAATGCTTTAAGGATACATGCTCTGAATAAATGAAATCTTGTTCACTTAAATAATATCCCACATATCATAATGTTGTTACTTTTCCATGTTATTGAATATAACTGAAATGATAGCCTCGTTATTGAGTGAAGGAAATCTAGAGAGACACAAAAACTTGGTGTTTTAAGGTCACTTATATACCACAGGCAGATCCACTGTTGCCAGCAGGCATCCATAGCCTCGACAAGGTTGCCTTTTAACCCAAAGATGAGCTTGTATCCTTGATACTTGTTTGAATAGTCTTTTCCAAAAAGACCATTATCCTAGTTTGGTAGCCATAGTGATAATGTCACTCACTAGATTGTAACTTAAGTGAACAAGTTGGCTCGTGATGAGACCTCTTGTCCTTTGACAAAAGAGAATATCAAAGGCCATTTCCCTAGTGTGGTGGCCATAGTGGGAATGCCACTTAGGTTATTATCCCATGATCGTGGTAGGCTGGCTCATGATGAGACCCCCTATTCTTTGTGGAAAAAGAGAAAAAAAGATTTTGTTGATAGATGTATAAGTTTATTTATTTATTTTTATTTTTTTGGGAAAGTTTTTAAGTTTTTCCGAAAAAGACCATTATCCTGGTTTGGTATCTAGATGATGATAATGCCACTCACTAGAGTGTAACTTAAGTGAACAAGTCGGATCATGATGAGAACTCTTGTCCTTTGACAGAAAGAGAATTTCAAAGGCCATTGCCCTGGTGTGGTAGCCATAGTAGGAATGTCACTTAGGTTATTATCCTATGATCGTGGTAGGCTGTCTCATGATAAGACCCCCTATTCTTTGTGGGAAAATAAAGAAATTATATTGATTTATTATACTATTGTATGAAGGGAGTACCATCTACTCCTTAAGAGTAAGGGATGGCATAAATAAGTGTAAGGATGCCAAGTAAAAGTGTGTCATAGATTCCTTATTAGTTATAAACATGAGGTATCATTTAAGTGTAATATATAAGGGAAAATAAACAAATTATGGTGGTTATAGATTATGAACAAGGTTTAAGATATTTTGAGGGAAGTGATCCAAAAAGAAATTTGATAAGGTATGGGAGATAGTCCACAAAATAATGATGGATCGTTAGAAATAATGCCGATGAAAAATTATTTTGGTCAAAGTTGTACCCCAAAAGAAAGGTTTAGTGTTTTATCAGCAAGGAAGGAACGGAAAAATAAACACTATGTGTGAAAAAAAAATAATAGCAATTGTTTTGTTCAAAGGAATAGTAGGTGCGCGAAAGGAGCAAAAAATGTTCCATTCAAAGGATCAACAGGCATGCAAAAGGAACAACAATTGTTCCGTTCAAAGGAATAGCAGGCACGCAAAAGGAACAATAAGCGTGAAAATGAAACAACAATTATTTTGTTCAAAGGAAAAACAGGCACGCAAAAGGAACAACAATTGTTCTGTTCAAATGAACAGCAGGCGCACAAAAGAAACAAAATTTTTTATGTTCAAACCATCTGAATTTGTAGAAACCTTGTATGTATTTTGCTTGAATTCAAGGTTGATTCCTCATCAACTAAGTTAATTTTTGAGTTGGTTTATTTCAAAATTAAGTAATGGATGGTTTGTTAATGTTATAAATTTCATTATAGTTGCCCAATTGCCACTGCTAAATCATGATACATTCATTTCTCTGCAGAAGACAGGGTATGGGTAATGAGACAAAGCGAGAGTTCAGAAATAGAAAAAGGTGCTAATTGAGTTCATCATGGTTATCCTCCCTAGTTTTGATTTTCTCGAATGACTGTCGAAAATAAAAAGCTAAACAAAATTATATACAGTATATACAGTGTCAGCTGATTTCAATATTTATGGAGTTGGAGTGGCTAGATTACCTTCCCATCCAGTCAAAATTTGAACGGTAGGGTCCTTACTTACCTCATGGTAGAAATATTCTTTTGACGTTGACTGATGATAAAGTCATAGCCAGTGTCCATTGACCTGAAATGGAGGTTCAGACCCGTCGATGGTGCTTAACATAACTATTCCATTATCATGGACTTCACTAATTTCATATGGTCCTAGCCACTGTGTCTGTAATTTTCCCAGAAAATCCTGAAATCTGGAATCATAGAGGAGTGCCCAGTCTCCTTTTTTAAATAGTTTTTTCTTTATATGCTTATCATTCCAGGTCGATCCTTGTTGTTGAATAATGGTTGTGCACTCTACAAAATATAGGCATGCTTCATGCAATTTGTTGATTTGTTGAAGGTGTTGTTTATGTTCTTTTGTAAGATCCAGTCTGATTCCCTGGGCCATCCTTAGAGTCTTGATTTCAAACTCGATTGGGAATATGGGTTATTTTCCATAGACTAAATGGTAAGGAAAGTAGACAGTGGTATTATTCCATGTTGTTCAATAATCCCATAAGGCATTTGGGAGCTCAAAAGCCCAATTATGTCTGTTTGTTGAGAAATTCTTTGTCAGGATTGCCTCTAGGAATTTGTTGGTGCTTTCCACTTGCCCATTTTCTTGTGGATGATATGGAGAAGTAATTATGTGTTTGATATGATAATTATCCAGGGTGGTGGTGATTCTATGAGCTGTAAATCATGGCCCCCCATTAGTAATTACCTCTCTTGGTAGTCTATAGCATATGAATAATTTGAAAAGAAATTTGATGACTACTTCTTCTGTTGCATTTGGTAAGGCTTCTGCCTCTACCCATTTAGTCATGTAGTCCATTGTGAATAGAATATAGCCCTTTTGATTTGACTTTGGGTTGAAGGGGCCAACGAATTCTAGTGCCCATCTCTCAAATGGTTCTGTGACTACTTGTGCTTTCAAAGGAATTTCATCAGCCTGACCTGTTTTTCCCATCCATTGACAACTATTGCAGGTTTGGACGTATTTCTTCGCATCTTTGAATATTGAGGGCCAATAATAGCCCATCTGTAGAATTTTGTGTCCTGTCCTATGGTCTACAAAGTGCCCACCATAGGGATCATCATGTCCAGCTTTTAATATGTCATAGATTCCGTCATCTCATATGCATATGTAGATTTGGAGATCAACTCCTGTATGGAAGATATATCTATTGATCCAGGCGAATCATGCGCTATGGTGGATGATCAACTTTCTTTCCTTCAATGAAAGATGTGCTGGTAATATTCCTACTGCCAAGTAGATTGTCACGTCATCATACCATAGTGGCTTTGTAGTAATGGAAAATAGATGCTCATCTAGAAATCGGTCTTCAACTGTCAAGGATTCATCTGTTTTGGGTATGCAGGATAGGAAGTCTGCGACAAGGTTTTCTCTCCCGGGTCAATATTTGATGGTGATATCAAATTCCTGCAATAATAACAACCATCGAGTGACCCTTCCATTAGTAATTGGTTTATTAGCCAGATATCTGATAGCAGAATGATCAGTATATAGAATGACCAGATAACATGCTATTTAATGATGAAATATATTGATGGCATGTATAACAGCTAAAAACTCTTTCTCTGTTACTTTATAATTAAGTTCAGCTGGATTAAGATTCTTTTTAATAAAATAAATGGCATAATTTTTTTTCTCCTCCTCCTGTCTGAGGACAGTGCCTATGGCCATATTTGATGCATCGGTGGAGATGTGGAATGACATTTTCCAATTTGACCCCCTCAACACCGATGTTGTTGAGATCAACTTTTTGAGTCCTGCGAATACCACATCACACTTGTCAGACCACTAAAATTCTACATTACCAGTGAAAGCATGTAAAGGTGCAACGATTTTTGCAAAATTTTCCATAAAACTACGATAGTATCCTGAAGCGCCAAGGAAACTATGTACCTCAGTTTCTGTGTGTGGTGTGGGTAGATTAAGGATTACCTCTATCTTTGCTAGGTCTACCCTAATTCCATCTACAAAGATATAATTCCCTAGTACCACACCTTTTTTCATCATCATGTGACACTTTTCATGGCTTAAACATAACCTAGTCGTGATACATCATTCTAGTATTTTCTTCAGGTTATTCAGTGCTTGATCGAAGTTGTCGCCATAAGGAGTGAAATCATCCATATAGACTTCAAGTCCTTTGTTGATCAGATCGCTGAATATGCTCAGGATGGCCCTTTGAAAGGTGGTTGGAGCATTACAAAGTCCAAAGGGTAATACTCTGTATGAAAAAGTGCCCCATGGGCATGTGAATGTGGTTTTATCTTGATCTTCTGGGGCTATATGAATCTAATTGTACCTGCTAAAACTGTCTAGGAAAGAAAATAATTTCTTTCCTGCCAAAGTATCCAGGACCTAGTCACTGAAAGGAAAAGGGAAGTGGTCTTTTTGAGTAGCTTTGTTAAGTTCCCTGTAGTCGAAACAGATGCACCATTTCCCATTTTTCTTTGGGATGATCACTAGTGGGGAAACCCATCGACTATCTGAGATGGGATATATAAAATTTACATCCAACAGTTTTTGTAATTCTTCTTTAACGATATCCCTGAGGTGAGGATTTAATCTTCTCTGTGTCTAGAAGATAGGTCGGGCTTCATTTTCAACATAAATGTGGTGTGTACAGAGTTGTGGATCAATAGATTTCATATCAGAATATTCCCATGCAAAAGCTTGCTAGTATTTGGAGAGGACATGAATTAACTTTTGTTGTTGTTGTTCATCTAAATTGGCATTGATTTTTAGAGGCCTCCCAGGTGTGATATCTGCGGGTTTGCTGTTATGAACGACCGTAGTTGGAATTTGTTGTTCCATTAAATCTTCCAGTAGGTCCCCCTATGCTTCACAGTCTAGAACATCTTGGAGCATCTCGCCAGTCGGTTTTCTCATGGTGTTCGGATTATTGATAAACCCATTGATTACGTCATCCTCTAACTGATTTTTAAGTTTGAGGGCTTCTTCATGCGTAAGAGTGGCTTGTAAATCCCTCTCTAGGTATCGTGGTGGTGGCAATTGTGGATATACGAAAGTTGGACTAGGTTTAGCAGGAGGATATAAAATGAGGTTCTTCGTGATACTCCCTCTAGTGATTCTCATATTTCCTGTTTGACATCCTATGTACACATCTGTTGTTGCAAGCAATGGCCTGCCCAATATCAATGGATTCCCTTCAAGTCCACTTTTTGGATTGATGATGAAGAAGTCCACTGAATATTCACAAGAGTCGACGAAGATGGCTATATCATGTAATGTGCCTACTGGTTGAACTATCGATTGGTATGCCAACTGTAGCATTATTGTTGTGGGTTCGAAGGACTTAAAACCCATGGTATTGAAAGTTTCCATAGTCGGGATGTTGATGGTTTCTCCCAAATAAACTAGTGTATTGGGAAAAGAGCAACCCTGGATCTGAACTATTACTATGGGATTCCACGGATTTGCATATTTAACCAGTTCGTGTCTACCTAAAATTAGATCAGATAAGGCTCCTACCATGTAGACTGTTGATGATGGATTTTTAATTTTTCTGATGGGTTTTCTCCCACATAGCTCTTTGATTGTTTTTGTGTAGATGGGGATGTCCTGAAGAGCTTGCAGGAGTGGAATATTGATATATAAATTCTTGAGTTCCCCTACAAGGTCAATGTTGGGATATATGGTCGATTTTGCTATCATCAATATTTTGGGGAACAGAGGGGAGGGTGTTGCACCCTTATCAGTATCTTGTGATTCGACTGTGTCTCCCCCCCACTTTATTTCTTCTGTTATTTCCACAGTTGGAGGTGTTATTGTTGGTTGTTTCTCCTACCCTTGAAAAACATCATTTTATTCGGGGGAGATTATTCGTCCTGACCTTAATCATAGTTCTTTTCACCATACCAAGTTGATCTCTGCTTCTCCATTTTCCACAATCTGGATGAGCTGAGCCAATTTTTTATTTGGATTTGGGTGAGGTTGGGCTGGTAGTTGAGGGTGCAATTAGGATTATGGATTTTGGGACAATTGAAGTGGGGCTTGTAATGTAGGCTGAGTTTAAGGGTCCATCCCCATGGGTTGATTATTTATCCCCACGGGGCACTGCCAATTCTGATTCCAATTTGGGTTTTGGGCAGTCATGTTGGGCCACTTTGAAGGGTAAATGTTTTTATTGGAGTTTTTCCAGGATGAGGTGGGATATTGTGAGTTAGACCAGGTAGAAGTTGTAGCTGGTTGATTCTGCCAAGCAAGGATTGTAGTGGGATGGTTTTTCCAAGTGGGATTTGTAGGTGGATATTGCTATAGTTGCTAGTTTTGATTAGTAAATGGCTAACCCTGCCATGTGCTACTAGGAGCTTGTTGGTTATACTGTCCAGAGAAGAAAGAGAAAGGGTCATGCAATGTATTTTGGGGTCGATTCTGCCATTGACAACGCTGAGCCATTAGATATAATGGTTATGTTTCTTCTTCTTCTTCCCTAAAGATAAATTTCAGTCCAAAAAGAAATGGGCATTGTTCCATGTCGTGATCCTTGGCGTAGATAGCACAAACCCGAACCGCGTCCAAAGGGAAATCCCTTGGACCATGTTTCCTTCTACACCTGTGGAAAAATATGGCTAGCGTTTGTTCTACTTCTATTTTTTTTTGTTTTGTAATAGCCAAATAAATTTAAATATCAATTTATTTCAAAAAATAAGGCAGTAACTTCATAACAGAATAATAATATTCATAATAATAACTTCAGTAACTTAAATTTAAGCACGAATAATAAATTTAATAACAGATTAAAAACAATGAATAATTTTAAATACCTGAACCTGATGCAAATAACCTTTCGTTTGTCTGCTTGCCTTCTTGACCACTGTTGCACTTGTAAACACTGCCCAAAACCTAGTTCCACCCTGCCAAATAGGTAAGTTCCTAGCTCCAGGATATCATATGGATATCCTGGCCCTCGTGCCCAAAACCTCCAGCAACCCTGGTGCCTAACTAATACAATCCCACTCCCAAAACTCCACTCCTCTCTGCAAATACAGAGCCCCCAAAATAAATTGCTCATTCCCCATAGAATGACCTCCCATAAACCTCCTTCCCCTCCATATCCCTCCTTCACCGACTTCCCCCTCATTTATTTCCTACCTAACCCATTTATTACCTTCTTATCCTTTTGTCGTTAATGCCCCTTATCCCCTTTATTATTATTTTATCCTCTTGTAGTTAATGTGTTATCCCTTTTTGGGTACGTAACTTAATTTAATAATATAACTTAATATCTTCCTTTTATTTCTTTACCTTATTAATTAATGAGTTAATTAATACTTATATTAATCATTAACAATCATGAATAACTAATTAATAATAATTAATTAGTTAATGTTATTTTAAGAAATAAATATAGTTTAGCTAATCTTTTAGAACAGTTATATTATTAAATTAATTATAATTAATAATCATATACATTTATTTAAGCAGGGTCGTTACATACACCCACCCTTTAGGAAACTTCGTCCCAAAGTTAAGGTATCTTATGGTACAAAGGACAAGAAACATGGCTCACACATTCATAAGATGTAACCGACATTATTAGTAAGTAAGTCAAGAAAACTCATACATACTAGTGTATATGTACAAGAATTGCATGTGTAGCTAGTACATACAATTCTCATGCATGTACTAATAATCAAACTATCATCTTTTAGTATTTTATGTACGCATCCAATCTAGTCAGCAAGACTAGTCTTTTATAAAAGACAACAAATCAATCAATTGTTTGAGAAATACTTTAATTACTATTATCCAGTTCAACAATTTTATTTTAAGCAACTTTGGTTTAGTTACGTAATAATGAATATTCATATATACTCATTTCTTTTTTTTTTTGAAGGAAAAACATTAACTTCCACCAGAAGACAGATCTCCATACTTTCTCAACTATTACTACTCATCCTTCCTCCCTAACCTACTTCCATATCCATTCCTGTCCTTCCTTTGCAAGACTATCTTGGAGCGTCAACTATATTGACCTAACTCCAAATAGAATGCATAAGTGGAATTGTCGCTATCTTGACCAAAATTTTATAGCAGGCATATGACAGTCATCATCACACATCTTTGGGAGCGTGAACTAACACCGTCCTCCCATGACTTCAGGTTTCAGAGGATACATGGTGGGAAATTCCTCCACCCCTCCTAATCATAACTAGGGTCCACACCCTACAATGGAATATAAAGTGGCATCGTGTTGCTGGAGGTTTTGTCATCGTTTATTCAGTTTTGGGAAGTGTCATCACCTGAAATCATGCACTGATCCACATATCGTAGCAATGCATCCAAACCAATATAAATTTCACATACTATATTCATACCATAATGTTTCTCGATTAGTGTCATGATATCCACTTTCATCATCATTATCCCTTGGCTATTTCATAGCCCATAACCTGTAGATTAGTCTGTAACACAAACTCATACATTTCTATGCATTATNCATTATCATCATGTAATTGCATACTATCATCATTTCAATTTGGTATCCCTATACCGATAAATTATCATCAAAGTTTTCCAATTAGAAATAGATCTCATAATATCCCATAATTCAATTTCGACACCCATTCACAAGATTATCATTTACCCAAAATAGATTGCATTATATCGGACATCATTCTAATAGTATTTAAACATTCATTAAATTCACATTCTCACAATATGTCGCATCATATACATCATCATCAATAACATTTAAACATTCATAAAATTTACATTCATATAATAGATCACATTACATACATCATCATCAATAACATTTAAACATTCATAAAAGTTCACAAATTTAAAGTTTAAGTGTATCACTTTAATATCTTCACTGTGACTAGTAAATAAAGTATATAGGCCTCAGGTAATCCTAGTTGTCTAAGTCAAAAGGTGGTGTTACATACACCCCACCTTCGAGAAACATGTTCTCGAGGTGGTCAAAATGGTGAGGGATAGTCTCGTCGTAGTGTCTTGGCGTCTTCCCAAGTAGCAGAACCTAGACTACACTTGTCCCACTAGACCTTAACTTGGTCTACCAGACGGTTCCTAAGTTGTCGGACTCTACGGTCCAATATGCGTAATGGTTCTACCATGAGGGTTCCTACGTCTGATACTTGAAATTCATTCCAATTTAGTTTATGTGATTCATCAGCAACATAATGACGTAAAACAGATACATGAAATACATTATGATTTTTATGCAAGTGGGGTGGTAGTACGAGAAGATAGGCAATGGGTGCAATTTTCTCTTAGATCTTGAATGGTCCTATAAACCGAGGTGACAACTTTGTCCCCTTCCCGAATCATATGGTACTCTTATTAGGCCTGATACGAATCAAAAACCTAGTCTCCCACTTCATAACTTCAGTCGGTCCTATGTGCATTTGCATAGATTTTTTTCCTATCCAGTGCTTCCTTTAGCCTCTGCCTAATCTGAATCACCTGTTCCTCCATTTCTTGAATCAATTTTGGCCCAACTGTTACTCAGTCTTCTATTCTATCCCAACTCAATGGTGTTCTGCATGGCCTCCCATACAAAGCTTCGTAGGGTGGAATTCCAATGGAGCTATGATAACTGTTATTGTAGGAAAACTCTAACAAAGGTAGGTACTTCTCCTACTGGGTTTGATTATCCATTACATACATCCTAAGCATGTCTTCCATGACTTGATTTACTCTCTCAGTTTTCCCATCTGTTTCAGGATGATAAGTTGTGCTTAAGTTCAAGTGAGTCTCCAACATTGACTGTAAACTTGTCCAAAACCTAGAAGTGAATCTGGAGTCCCTATCTAAAATGATCTTCTTAGGTATCCCATGCAAATGGATAACCTCGCTTATAAACACACGTGCCACATCAGTGACATCGTAAGTGTCTCTAACCGGAATGAAATGAACACTCTTGGTTAACTCATCCACTATCACAAGAATGGAATTGTGTCTATGGGATGTGAGCGACAACCCCACAACAAAATCCATAGAGAGGACATCATGTGGTTTTAGGAGGCCTGTTGGGTGATGGTGCTTGGATTTCACTTGTTGACACTCCAAGAATTTGGCGACAAAATGGACTACATCGCGCTTCATGCCCACCTAGAAGAAGAGCTTCCTCATATCTGCGTACATCTTCTTCACTCCCAGATTCACACAATAAAGTGATATATGGGCTTCCTTCAGTATGATGCTTCGAATATCCCCATTCTCAGGGATGTACATCCTTCCTCGATATCTTAACAATCCATCTGTTTCTAGATTATATCCTTCATACTTTGGGTCTAACTGCCTCCCTCTCTAGAGGTTTGAAGTAACCTTTAAATACCAACTATCTCCTAGGAGTTGTGTCAACACATGTTCCCTCAGATTGACCTTTAAGGTTACCAAGGAGAAGATACGTGCTCTCCTACTCAAGGCATCTGTGAACACATTTTCCTTCCCCTTGATGTATGAAATACCAAAATCGTACTCACTCATAAACTCACTCCATCGCCTTTGCCTGGAATTCAGATCTCTTTGAGTGAAGAGATGTTTTAAACTTTGATGGTCTGTTTTGAGCTCAAAGTTTCACCCAACAAGATAGTGCCTCCAAAGTTTTAGAGCTAGCATTACAACTTCCAACTCTAAATCATGAGTCGCATATAACTCTTCGTTCTTCTTCAACTTCCTTGACACATAAGCTATCACTCCTCCATCCTACATTAGCATGGCCCCCAACCCTTGCTTCGAGGCATCCGTGTAGACCATGAAATCCTTTTCCATATGCAACACTCGTAGAATTGGCACACTAGTTAGTAACCTCTTAAGCTCAATGAACGCACTATCACACTCTTATATCCATTCATACATGACCCCCTTGCATTGCAAAGTGGTGATGGGTTTCACTATTTTTGAGAATCCTTCTACAAATCTCCAGTAATAACCTGCTAGCCCCATGAAGCTTCTCACCAAATGGGAATTTTTCGGCATTGGCCACTCCATAATGGCCTTTACCCTTTTCTGGGTCCACAGACATTCCCTTGCCATAAATTATATGACCTAAATAGTGGATCTCTTTCTGGAAGAAGGAACACTATGACATATTCCCATACAATTTGTTCTCTCTAAGGCAGGACAACACTATTCGCAAGTGTTCCTCATGTTCNTTGGAATAGATGAGGATGTCGTCTAGAAAGACTTGTACAAAACGGTCTAAGTACTTCCGGAATATGTCGTTCATGAGGCTCATGAATACTGTTGATGCATTGGTCAATCCGAAAGGTACTACAACAAACTTGTAATGTCCAAACCCAGTTCAAAAGGCAGTTTTAGGGATATCACCTTCCTTAATCCTTAACTGATGACACCCTGATCAAAAATCAATCTTTGAGAATAAGGTTGCTCCTTTCATCTGATCGAAAAGGTCATCTATTCACGGAATTGGGTACCTATTTTTCACTGTAGCATAATTCAAGTCCTGTAGTCTATACACAGTCATAAGGATTTGTCCTTCTTCTTTACAAAAATTACCGGCACGCCCCATCATTCCTCAATTCTAGAAACATGTACAACTATGCATATAAGAGTGGGGTATTACTTTCTTGCCACCCATTGTCTCTCCCGAACTAACCTCACTGACATTAAATAATTGTTATACTAGTCCTCTTAGTCACTCATCACTACAACTAGACAAATAATTTTTCAGTGCCTCTCTGTGCTCTTGTGATAATGTTCTTGTTGCAAGACATGCAAATAATCTATTCTCTCCTTTCTTCTTTGTTTGGGACACTATCCTTGGCACATAACTTATTCTCTCATTTCTGTATAAGTAATAAGAAAATCAACATGTTCTATGAGGATGTTGTCTCTATACAAACAAATAAGTATTGCTCTTTGTAGTTTTTTTTTTTCTGCTACAGTAACTTCCCACTGACATGCACTAAGCCTTGGTTGGATTTCTCTAGACCCAAGGCCATCATCTATTCATCATAACCATCACTGTGTACATTACTCCCTTATGTGCATTCACCACTTCCGAACCTCACTCTTTTATACATTGCAAGTCACTCTCCTGTGTGGTACTTTGTTCAAACCACCTCACTATTGTCACCTATCAGGTTAATAATTCCAAACCTGAAAACGGGAACAAATGTTGAACATAATTTTTTTCTACACAATTCACACTATTTGGGAAGACAAGAACAAAGTTAGTTATAAGTTATAACGTGTGTGCATGTGATCTTCATAACTCACTCATAAACATGAGCACAAAGTAATGCTAAGAAATACACTCAATAACATGTTGATATGTGTTGGTGGTGGTGATACAATTCAATATTTAGGGCTCTCTTCATTCATGTGATGTGAATACATCGATTCACCAACATAATGACACATACTGCAAATCAGGCACATATCTACACTAATGACACTTACATGTTTGTTAATTACCTTATGCTTCCTAATTATTTATAATAATAATAATCATAATAATCTCATTTAAGGTCACAGCCTAGCCAAACACCAAATTGATGTATGAGGCCCCCTTGTTTCTAGGGCAAGGACTACCCTCCATGCATCAATTTGACTACCAAGTCTATATAGGTGTACATACCCTAGCGCCTTCCATATTCAAACCTATGTTCATGACCCTCATACCACACCATCACTCTTATTAAATGTACGTCGCTATATTACACATAGCAATGACCATTTTGGGGTTAAAAAGGTTTTTAAGAAAGACAAAGATCATAGGTGTAGGTTAAGAGGAAAATCTTAATAAGTATGTAGTCAACTATACTGCCTCCACCTTTATGGGGTTGGTAATACAAAGCATCAAATATTGGAAATATAGAATGACGATATAAAACAAACCATGAGTGGGACACATCAAGCACTAAGGATCACCCCACAAAATGATATCACCCTAAGAAGAGTTACAAGAAATCTTCAATACATATCAATGTGCAATTCCATGTCTACATGTAGTGAACTGGGAAATGTAGGACAGTGGTGAACTGCAATGGATACACATCACAAAGGAATGCTCAGCTGATATTTATGAATATAAATCTTGAATGAACTTGAGGTAAGCAAAGAAACCCTTCACTCCATGTGACCACTGTTGAGACAATCAACTCTTTCCAAACCTCAAAAACCACCAAATTTCCTAGTCTCATGTTGGAATGCTCATATCCAAGCATATTATGTAATAGATGGCAAGAGCTGCTCTAGACTATCATGACTCTCCATAAGAACAGTTAAATCCTCATCCATGATCTCGATGCATGGGGTAGCAACAGTTCAAACCATCTCATTATTCATATGCCTATAGAGATACCTCCCCCCGAAATGTGTCTATCTAGGAGCTAGCCCTAGTGTAATATTAATTTAATAGCTTCAATTTTAATTTAATGCTAAATATAATTTAATATTAATTTCAAATCAAAACATTTAATTTCAAGTCACATGTTTGGCTTATTGGTGGAAGCATTTGGTTTGGTTTCAATAGGTCATGAGTTCCATTCCCATGGGTGCCACTTTGTGGAGGTTTTAAATTTTTTTTTTTATCAAATGATATATATTAAAATGAATTTTTTATTTTATTTAATATTCAATATTTAATATAAATCAAACATTAATTTTTAATATTTAACCTAAGTTACACATAAAATAAGGAAAGAAAAAAAAATTTAAATAATAAATGAATAAAAAAAAGAAAACTAGAGTCGGGCAGTGGGTCCTTGCATGAGGCCCACGTGCCCACTCCTTCTCGCTTACTCTTCATACCTAACCCTAAAACCCTACACCTTCCAGCTCTTCGAACCCTACGTGTCCTTCAAACCTAACACTCCATCACTACCGCCTCTCTCTCTCCCTATGCAAATGCGCCCTCGGCTTCTCCCTCTCTGCTATGGTGGCAGAGTTCTAGTAATGGTCATGAGCTCCTTCCCCTAGCAATGCATTGAGCAATGGGTTTAGTGATTGTTTGTTGTGTTCTTTGCTCCATCGATCTTGCTCCACAATATAACCTGCTGCAATGAATTTTACTCATGAAAATGGAGTTTTGGGGTGAGTCATGAGTTGGCTGGTTTTTTTTCATTTTGTTCTTCTGGAAAATTTTAGTTGTTCGTTGTATAATTGTTTTCTTTGCTACATGGATTCTTTCATTCGAGTCTAAACCTCTTGAGCTCGAGTGTGGCTTCGGCTTTAGAAATGTGTGTTTGCTCGATTTTTTTTTGAAACGATGATGTTTCGAAGGATTTTTTTTTTCTTAGGTTTTTTCGAGGTATGTTGTTTTTACCAGTCATTTACAATGCTCATAGATAGCTTCATCTTCTAGCAGTTCCAATTAGCCGACAATATTTTTGCACATCATATTCCAAATATGCACACGGGTTGGCCTTGTTCTCTTCCAATTCTATGGTCCAATGTTGGTCTGGTATATTGTGTTGATTATGCGGTTGATGTTTTCGCCTGAAAATACTGTGAGCTCCTAATTATTGTGAAATAATTCTAGGGCAGATGATAGATTGGTTTAAATAAGTAAGACTATATGATATTTGTTATATTGGAGTACATCCAGCATTGGGTTTAGGATGTATTGCATTGCATGTGATTCTTTGGGTGGGATTTGGTATTAGGGGCTTTGTTTGGAAATTGTAAGCCTCTTACAACTACGCCAAAGTTGACTTGTTGCATCTCTGCTTCATATCCCTATACGTTGTTTAGTAACTCAAATTTCATTCTCTACAAAGAGCTTATATACAATTGATTTCTCTTTAAAACAAAATCTAGTGGCAGCAAGAAGATGGTTATGTTATCTACTATGTACACGGGCCCATAGTTTGAGTCATCTATTTGTATTGGGTTATTGTATGTGGCACAATTGACCATTTAGTTTTTCAAGCCAGTTGATCATGAATTTTAGGTTCCTTTCTAGGGCGACTAAAGACAGGGAAGTGGTGATAGTTCTAGAGAAGAGTCCAAACATGCAATCTTTTGTTGTTGGAATGTAATATGTTATATTGTGAATATTCTGACTGAATTTTAGACCCACGTGAGAAATGTGATAATGTGTGAGAGATGAGGAATTAGTGTCCATGAGACTAAGTAGTCTATGGGATGGAGATTACATCATCAAATTGCCAACATTTTGAAAAGTGAATGTATAGCTATGGGTAAAGGAGAATACAATCCAAGAAAATAAAATAGAAACATAAACATGATAGGGAATACATATATGTGGGGGTGAAGCCTGATGTTCCATTACCCTCTGTAGGTGTGTTCATCTATATGCCCCTTATGGGGATGCTAGCCACTCTTAGGAGCTTCTTCCCACAGTTCATCATCCAGGTGGCCCATCTCCCAGTAATTTGAAATTTCCCACTGGTTGGTCTGAAATAACTCTATCCAACTGATTTCCTCCAGTACCATTCTTTTGATGTGTTTGTAGCCATTACAACCAATGAGGAAATGCAGCTCTATCTTGATCTCCTCCAATTCACATATATGGCACGTCTTGTGTTCCCAATATTCTTTAGGTACCTACCATCTCCCTATTTTTCATCTAAACATTTGTGAGTTCATTCTTATTTGTGCCAGAGTTTTCTTCTTCGTTCAAGACATGTTGACCAACAATGTTAACTAACATTTATTCTTGGATTTTTATTTCACATCTGTAGTTGAACTGCTCGATATAATATGGTTGTTTTCTTTGGGCTCTACTCTTCCACTTTCCCATTCTAAATCTATTCTGAAGGTGTCCTCTTAGCTCTTTTCTATCTCTACGACAGTGCCTTTCTACAATATTCCAGTCCTCCAGCCATTTTTGCACTGCAATTGTCATGTTTCCTTTCTTCTTTCTAGTACTTCTTTACTAAACTGTGTAGGTATCCTTTGCTCCTGCATTTCCCTTACCCTCTTCTGGTATAACATTAATCTTGTTTGTGCTTCCATTTATAGTGGATAGAGTCCTATTTCTACTATGATAATTTCTGTAAAGAAGAAAAAACAAACCAAAAAAACAAGCTACCCCAACTAGAACTGGGTAGCAACGACTGAAGGGATAATTTGAAAAAAAAAACTAGATATTTCTTTATCTCTGATTTGAATTAGGTTTCTCCTTAGACTCTAGGTGTGGCAAACGATGGCTCAAAATTGGAATCTTGGTGCCAGAAACTCCTTGTTTTGCCAACTTTGCTAGAATTCAGTTATCCTCATTCGGGACTTCTTGCCCAACAGTGGGATTTTTCATTTGAGTGTCGTTAAGGCTCTTCTTTATCGTCTAATGGGCTTGCATGAACTGATTTTGAATTCAGCTGACTCAGTGAACACCTATTTTTCTTTCTCTTTATTACCTTAAATTTTGAAAACCATTCTGACTTTCTTTTGAAATGGATGGATCGCAATTTTCCTCCTGAATACTTGAGTTTTTAGATAAGCTTCCTTCAAGTGGCCTGCCTCTAAACAATGCTTTCTTGGAGGCTGCATTCTTATAGTCTAACTTCTTAGTCCATTTGAAAGCTTCCTCTGGATTTATGTAACTTGTTTTACTTTGGTAATTTGTTTTTTTTTGACATTTTCAATTCTTATTTCA
>CBVK0103430768.1:0-11856 GCA_900067695.1 Picea abies | reverse complement strand
TGACCACTGTTGCACTTGTAAACACTGCCCAAAACCTAGTTCCACCCTACCAACTGGGTAACTTCCTAGCTCCAGGATATCATATGGATATCCTGGCCCCTGTGCCCAAAACCTCCAGCAAACTCGGTGCCTGACTGATACAATCCCACTCCCAAAACTCGACTCCTCTCTGCAAATCCAAAGCCCCCAAAATCAATCACTCATCACTCGTAGAATGACCTCTCGTAAACCTCCTTCCCCTCCATATCCCTCCTTCAACGACTTCCCCCTCATTTATTTCGTACCTAACCCATTTATTACCTTCTTATCCTTTTGTCGTTAATGCCCCTTATCCCCTTTATTAATATTTTATCCTCTTGTAGGTAATATGTTATCCCTTTTTGGGTATGTAAGTTAATTGAATAATATAATTTATTATCCTCCTTTTATTTCTTTACCTTATTAATTAATGAGTTAATTAATACTTAAATTAATCATTGACAACATGAATAACTAATTAATAATAATTAATTAGTTAATGTTATTTTAAGAAATAAATATAGTTTAGCTAATCTTTTAGGACAATTATATTATTAAATTAATTATAACTAATAATCATATACATCTATTTAAGCAGGGTCGTTACATGTTTGGCCTGCAACACATCCAATTGTGTAGTCAGAGTGCTCAGAATGTTTGTTTTAAAGTTTTCTAAGAGATTACTAACTTCATCTCGAGCAACACCCCCACTGGTAATATTGCTATTTCTAGTGAAGGGGGTACGTATCCTTGATCTGGTCTGTGAACTTCCTCTCGAGCACCTGATGCGCAATAGGACAATGTCATAATAATTTTCTTGATAAATATCACCTTTCCCCATTAAATTCAACGTTTCTACCCATTCATCTTTCATACCTTTAATTAGAGTTGCCTTAAGTGCTTCCCCTAGTAGTGTGCCATAGGGTGATATTTATAAATTATATTGAAATCTCTCTACATATTCTTCTAAGGATTCATTTTCTTTTGTAGTCATTTGAAAGATTTCATCTTTTAAGTCTCTGGTTCTACAATAATCCTGATATTTTGTCAAGAAGGCTTGTTTCATTTCTTCCCATGAGTTTATAGTTCCTCCCCCCAATCCCATGAACTAGCATAGAGCTACGCTTTTCAAACTGGAGGGGAACAATTTTAATTTTTGGGGTTCAGAGGTGTAATCATATCCTCTACATAGGACATCAAATTCAAATAAGAATGCATCCGGGTCTTCTGAGATTAATCCATGAAAGGTTGGCAGGTTTTGTAGGGGAATAGACTTCATGGGGGCATTGACAATTGGATCAACTATCGGATACTCCAAAGTGGAAGTCTGGGGACGTTGTGGATTTGGTTGTGCCATTTGATCAAAAATATGCCAGAAATCTATAAGGATTTCTTCATCCATATATTTTATTTGAATTGATTGGTTATCTGACCTTCTAGGGGATCTAATTGCACTCCCTCTGTCTAGAATTTCAGGTATGCCTTCTTCTTTTGCAGGAGATTCACGATTGGGTGGTGGGTCTGTGTTAGTTATCCCACTAGTTTCTCCTTCTCCTTCCTCCAGATTACAAGAGTTTCCCTCTCCTAAAGGGATGAGGGGTGGAATATCTGTGATCTAAAAACTTAGCTCAATCCCTTCAGATTTTCTATGAATGTCGACATGGGTTGCAGTTGGTGAAGCTGCCACCTAAGGGATTTGGGTGGATCCTTTTCTAGGTCCAACCGAGGCTTCAGATTCTTCTTTTTGGATGATGTCATCTATGAAAGTGCTTCTTCCAAGGAGCACTGATCCTTGGGGTTTGGTAATTGTTGGTGTAGGTTTTGGTTTTTCAATATCTTTCTTATTAGTCATACACACTTTACAGAACAAAAAGGAAAAAAAAAACGAAAAAGGAAAAAAAAACACCTATCCAACCTCTAAATGCGTCAGCTAAAGATAGGCATTGGTATAAGCATCTTACTTATTGCTTGCATAGTTTCTTACCTTCTGTCTTCAATACGTCATCCTCCACAGGCACAATCTATGCTACCTTTGACATCCTTCCCCGTCAGCGGCTCCAAAATGTTGGGCTCTAAAGATGTCTAAAAACAACCTTAGTTTAACATTAATTTATCGACCCAAGGATTCATCTTTTATCTCAAAGAATATTGGCACAGTCTATGTAGATATCTTATAGAGGCTAAAATCATGTAGTGAAAGAAGATCTAAGTTTGTCAACAATCAAGTTCCTCAAACATTCATGAAATATTCTAAGGATTGAAATCTAAAGCTATGCAAAAGGAAAGAAACTAGCTAATCTATTGAATTCATTCTAAGAGTAGTATTTAAATCTAGATAAACACTTGCAAGAATTGCTACCATTATGAATCAAAATTGCTGAAAAGAAAAAGGTGAATTACTCCATCTATGGAAAGGAACAGAAACTGTAATCTAACTGAAAAGAGATGGCAATGATATTTCTATTGAAAGGAACAACAACCATATTCTAGCAGAAAGGAACATCAAATGTAAACTAAGTAAAACAAATGAAAAATGCAACCTAAGTGAAAGGAACAACAAATGTAAACTTATGAAAGGAACATCAGATGTGAACTTATGAGGAACCTTTATCCATCGAATCTCAATAATAGGAATTGGAATAACAATCATTCAATACTTCGGGGAATATCTATTTCTTGCAATTGACATGAAACCATCAACACACTTATGCATTTGTTAAATACTACAAAAGAGAATTGAATCACAAGACAGAATTTGAGCTGATACAATTACAGATCGAACAGTAGCTCCTTGAGACTAGGCCCTTGGTCCTTAGAAGCACTGTTATTTGAAACTTAGTATATAAAAATGGAAAAAATGATCAAGGCTTCTATTGATTTCATAGCTTGTACAACATTTCTACAAAAACTGCTAACACATAGCAATTCTATATTCTCTATTCTTGAGTGCAAAATCTCTCCTTTCTTCAAGATATATTTACCCCTTATATGTTACAATAATATGGGTAAATTAAACTATCCTGAGGATCGATAGATCCTCAGGATTGCTTTACTATTACAATGAGTAACTCATTTATCTTTAAAACTTCTTTGTGCCATAAAGTCTTCAACGTCCAATAGCTTGCGCATCTTCAAGATTCCCCTTGCTATCTTGGGTTCGACAATATTTAACCAATCCTGCAATAAAACTAGACAATTCCAATCATATTTAGAATCTATGTAATCTAATCTCCAACAATCAATGCTAAAGGGTATATTATTCATTTTCTATTCTATTTTCTTCTAAATAACCGAAAATTCAATCAAAATAATATCATGAAATGTGGGAAAAAGGAAGATATTTATACATTTTTAACCTAACAATATGCGATGAATGTTGTGGTGTATACACTCTTTCGTGTGATGAATTTACCTCACAACACAAGTATTGTAACTATTGATCAAATTTCATTTGATAATCACTATTCTAATTCAACTTTAGCTCAATTTTCCCCTTTACATGTTCCTAGTGTTCAAGTAGACTCTTCCCTTCCATGGGTAAATTATGTGGCCTCTCATCCTTGGTGTTCAATTTATTCTAAGAGGGAATCATTATAGCGATGTTTTCCCTCTCAGGACAAGGTCACGGTAATTGATCATGTGTTGTATCCAATGGGGGCATGTCATCCTTCATTTCCCCCTTTTGTTCTAAGGGACTATGTTTTTCCTTTTGACTCTTATCTTACTTTTTGTGAGACCTCGATACCTAGTATTTATGTGTTGTCAAGCTCCAGTTTCATGGATGTTAAGCTTCCTTTAGATGAGGCTATGCTTATATATCATTTACATCTTCCTAATATAGAAACTTTACAAGTTGGATACCAAAGAAACCCTTGTCCCAAGTCTAGTAATAGGATCTACCTAGAGCACTACAATGCATAAGCCATAAGGTTGTGTGTTTCTTTGTACATGTTGTAGTTTTAGGGTTTCTTATTTTGAGGTTTCTTATTCAATAATAAAAAATTTTATCAGAGGTTTATATATTGGACTTATTAACTTTTTTGTGAGTTTTTTTGTTCTTATATATACGACTTTGAAGACATTTTTCTTTGGTACCTTTTCTACCATGTGGATCCATTCTCACAGGTAATGATCTTGAAACTAACATATAGGTTAGATTTTCCCCTTCAAGCATATTTGTATTATCCATTTCCTGTTTCATTTTATATTAGAATCAACCCCACTTTGTTGCAACACAAAACATTCGTTTCTATTTAGAAATGTTGTAATTCACATGGTAGAGCCTACCATTCATGGGTCCCCTACTTAGAACTTTGTTGGCAGTTTGGTGCACATGCTGAAATACTTTCATAGGCTTGGGAGCCCCATTTATTTCCCCTATGAATTTGCATGAGCTTGCCTTTGGTGGAGGATTGAAGTGGTGGAGGCCCAGATGGAAGGAACTTGGTTTCTCGATTCTAAGTTGTGTCGACACAGAAGTCTGTAATCTTTTCACTTGTATTGATCATTTATTAATATAAATACTTAGTTCCCATCCAATTGATATCTTGAAAATATATGAGTGATTATCCATGGGCATTTTGTTCTGTATATTAATGGATTATGCTATCTAATGTGCTAACCTATTCTATTATCAAAATATGCTTTCTCTGCTTGTTTGTTAAGAACTTGTTGCAGGTATAAATCTTTGGGTTTAAGTGCTTAATGGTGGACATCATCAAATGTTTGGATGAAGTAGGCCTCTTTATTATATCTCTTGCACATTGGTTTATATAGCATATGTTGGAATTAAGTTGATTTCTGTAGTCATACCTGTCTGTTTTGATTTACCCTAGCCATAGAGATATTTTCCTTGTAACAGAATCAATGATTGTACCAGGGATGAATATTTTTTCTTAGGGTTTGAAGTACTTTTCTCCTTACATTGCTCTCATTTCTATTGTGGTTGTTGTCATAACATTGCTTGACATCTCCTGTTCACTCTGGGTGTGATTTTTCAGACTTTTATCCCTTTCTTGGCCTTGTTTTAAAGCATATACATGATTTTTTCCTTGACAATCACATATACATGCAGGCTGTCTCATTGCAAGCTCTGTATATATGCTATGTTTTTCCAAACAATCATGTACACCTCTTTTCCTTTCCCTTTTTCTTGGTCTAGTGTTTGCTGGGTGGGATTTGATTCTTGTGAAGAATCCTTAGGTCTCTATAGTTCCTATTGAGTGCATGTGGGATGAAAGGAAACCCTCTTTTCATTGACTTTCTTGGATGAAGTATTTTTCTTCATCTTTAAATTTTTATTGTCCTTGTACATCGGGATCAATGATTCATTGCTTGATACCCTGCTTGAGTTATCTCTTTTTTATATAAAGTAGGGCTATATATCAAGTTACTTTTCACTCCATGCATTTTCCGTTTCAATATATTGAAAATAAAAAAAAATAGGGATTTTGCATTGCTTGGCATTTTTGTCTTTGAAGCTCTATCATTAGCTTAGTGCATATAATGAAAGATTGCATATTTACTTCAGAATTGGAGATTTCAATTTGAAAATTGCATCATTTTTTAGGAGCATATCATTCATCAAAAGTTAAAGTTAGGACTTTGAATTACTTGCATATTTACTTTTCTTACAAAGTCATAACACCATGAGTTTCGTTACCATACCTTTTTTAGTAATCATGGACATAAATTCAATGCTATAATTTTCTAGTGGGGATGGCCTTGTGGGGATGGACATAAATTCAACGCTATAATTTTTTAGTAACCATGAGATCACCTTCAATTGGGATGGCCTTGTGGGGTATCCCACACCCCTACCTATGTATTTTCTAGTAAGAGACATTATTCAAACCATCATGGAGATTGTATACTCTGTTAGTGCTTTATCCTCCTCCACTTAGAGAGCTTTGGGTTTTCCCAAGATTTTGTCGGTTATTCGTAAGATATTGACATTCCACAGAAGTTTAATTTAAGATCTCTTCCGACTCGTCTAAAAATGGGAAAAGATTTCTAGTGCTTTGTCCCTTTCACAATCATTAAATTGGATTTCAAAGGTCATGAGTCTTAATTAAGCTCTAGTCTGACTCATTATCAAAAAATGAAAATATTGTTGAGTGAACATGTATTTTTCAAACTCGTAAATTGGTTTTGAAGAGTCATCTATTTGTCACAAGTTTACCCATTTTTCACACCAAGTAGACTAAAAGACATGAAAAATGACATTTGTTTGCATCAAGTTGTGTTTGCATTTCATGCCCTTACTTACAACATTGAGCCTATAATCGGTTCTCGCTTTGTGTTATAAACCATTTTCCTCAAGAGTTTTACATCCTTAACCAAGCAGAGCCTTGTTTATATCCTTTGAAATTTGACACCTTATACCTAAGAGGGAACATTCCCTTGAGTGTCCATATCTCGCATGCACTTCCTTGCATTGAGCATAGGTACGTTCCACTGATGGAACTAGTTTTGATTACTTGAGACACTCATTTCCTCCTCTATATCATAGCATTCATTTGTCTATGAAAAAAAAACAAAAGACGGGTGGGAAGGGAGTATTATCTTATATCGGCAGCAGTCGTGTCACCTTTGAACATAGCACAAAATTATTTGAGTCCATTCATCATCATAATTTTGGGATTAGCATGCCCTTAGGAGGCTGAGCTCGTTACATAGTCTTCTCTACCGACAGGTTACTCTTCCATTCCCTATAGATAATTTCATCGATGCCTCCTACATATTATGGTTTCATCATCAGTTCTATGTTGTCTGAGTCCTCCACATGTCTTTTTCTTTTGTTCAAAGGAAGTCTATCAATCTGTGTGAACCACTTCTCATAAGTCTTGACTTTGCATGTCGTCCATACCATCAGTTTGTCTCAAAGTCACATGATATTGTAGTCCTATCATGCACCCTGGCCCTACTTTCATCATTGGTAGGTAACGTTGAACCCAACAGTTGACATTTCATCATTGGTCAGTGACTAGGTGGTTTCCCTTGTGTTCGACAGTAAGACATCTATTCACACATTGGGATTCATGCAATGTGTTGGATTCTGTTAGAACCCTATATAATAGGGGAAATAGTATTCTGACTATATCTATCTATTTCAGGCATTATTCTTTTGCTCATGACACATAGTGAAGGCAGCAAAAATCACTCGATTCTGACCAAACATAAACCAAGAACCTGCACGCGAACTTCGAAGCATGTTAGAATTCTAGTGCATTTTAGAAAAAAAATATGAATTGGTTTGAATGGAAATTTTTTATTCTTGTGGTTTATTAGCCAAATTTGGTTTTTATAATCGATATTTGGTCTTTTGAGCCAAAATTGGCCCCTCGGCCTTTATGCAGAGTGTTCTTTTTTGTTTTTCAAAATATAAATTGTTTGAAAAACTATTTTCCAAAAGGTATATTGGTTGAGGGCCAATCTCCAAGCACTCAACACTAAGAGTTAGCACCATTTCACAAACCAACATCAAACACACAAGCCAGTGCCAGTGCCAAACTCCAAAGCATAGCCTTGGGCTCACATCATCGATTATATATTGTAATCGTGCGAATATTTAAACTCTGAAAGGTTCTCTCCCTTCGTTGATGTGGGACTAATCTCCAAGATGTAAAAAATATATAAAACCCAGCTTCTAAACGCTATGCCAGGTGTTTGAACCAGATTCAAGGTGTCAAATGTAGGGAAGCACACATGCTTAAAGGGTAATTAGGTGCCAAGGTGAATGTACATGTGTCCAAAAGATGTGATATCGATGTTGTTAGTTCTGAAACTGAGGCTGCATGTGCCCATGACAAGAAATCAAAAAAATATGGCACTGAAATGCCATTTGTCCCAATGTATGTCCACCAAGAAGATCGTTGTCGTCAATAGAAGGTGTTGTTTCATCATCTTTTGATTATCTGCTCGATCTGGCAAGATGCCATCATAATGAAGGAATATATGTGAGCATGCTCTGAAATCATCAAAAATCATTCAAAGAGTGCGAAAATGGGAAACTCAACTTAGCGTTGTTATGAGTTTTTATATTCAGTAGTCTTCACCTTCGCATGTTCTATCACCTATATAACCAAATAGCCACCAATACCTTGGAGCGGGTTACACCACTCACCCATGTTGTTGGCAATGTCTTGAAGCAGGTGTTTGTTATTGGTTTCTCAATTATTGTGTTTGGTAATAGGATTTCAACTCAAACTGCTATTGGAACATGCATTTTTATTGCTAGTGTTGCTATCTACTCTTTTATCAAGGCACAGTTGGGAGAAGAAAAATAAAGGTAGTGCATCCAAGTCCAAGAGCTTCGTAGGGAGGGATCATATCTATTGGGCGATGAAATCTTACCTACTAGAGATGAAGGAAACATTGTAAATAAAGAAGAGGATCATTTTGTTGGGTTGGCCACTCACACTGAAGGAGCTGAGGGTAGTGACTCTACAAATAATATTTTTTCAGGGTTGGTGCTTGGTAACAGTAGTGAGATGGAGAATGTTGATACAGGAACATCAAACAAGGAAAATGGTAGTTTCTTTAGTGATTTTGCTCAAAATATAGAGCAAAGTAATAGCAAACCTTCTATACAATTAGAAAGCTTGGATGACATTTTTGGTTCTCTGTCCATCAATCCATCTCTATTAGAGAGTTATCAACAGACTGTGAATTCGGGGAATGCTACTTCTAATGATCCAGGAGCGAGACTTCTTTGAGACAGTGGGGGCATTTTTTTTTTGGAAAATAAAGATGCAATTGTTAATTTCTCTGTATCACCACAAACATCATTGAGAGAGAAGGAAAATAGGGTTTTGGGTCTTCGTGGAGGTAGCACAACAGTTAATGATAAAACCACAGTGACATAAAAGATGAATGACAAAACCACAACAAAGCCTGTTTCTGTTGAGATGCTAGACTTGATAGATACTAGTGAAATGGACTTGCTTGGAGATGGAGGTGTGTCAAAGGAAAAAGATACTGATACCACGACAACATTAGCTACTGTAGATAACAATATGGAAGAGGTACATGCAGGTGTCCTTGATGTGGCAAAGTATCCTTGTTTTGAGGCATTTTTTCGAATGCAGCTGGCATTCAAGACCCTAATTCCACCAAAACGAATGAGGTAGATCTAGAATTCGAGGCTAGAAAAACGACAGGTGGAAATAGAATCGGTCTTATCCCTTGTTCTTAGATCTTTTTAACAGCTCGAGGATAAGAGAAGAATATGAATGGAAATTCAAATTCATCCAAGATAACTAACAGTCAAGTTCTCAAGTGACAGCTTAGCATTTGGTGAGGTGTCTTTCAGCGTTTTGAGGCAGAAGATCAGTGGATACAGAGCAGTTCCAGATCTTAAGGAGTTTGTTTTCATTAGCTATAACAATTCGGAGATAATCTATAGGTGTCTCTTTAATTTCTTAATTGTTTTCTATTTTTGGAATGAAGTAAAGATCCCAAACTCCCAGCATTTAACATTAGCCAAAAGATAGGAACAGATCCAATTTGTAGGCAATGGGAGTTTGACTCATGGGGATCTAATGTGGCCATAGACTATTATATATTGGATGAATTGGAGGTAAAGAGGGTTCGACCTATGAGGTGTTTTTCCATTTGGATGGAACATGGGCTTTGCCATTCCAGAAAACTTTTTTTGTAATCATTAAATGATTGATATGTAATAGGCATTCTTTTTTATAGGATTCTTGTGCGAATGTGTTGGTGGCATTTCTTTCTCTGCTAAGTATTTTCCCTATCATCTTTCCACTTGTTTTCAATTCTTGTTGTTAGAAGATAATAACAGATCAGAATTTATTAGCAAAATACTCTGCATCTGATCTTTTGATAATCTTTATGTTTCTCCTCTTAAAAGCTCAGTTTATGAATTCTTAACTCCTCATTTGCTTGCTTTTTCCTCCCCTAGTTCTTCCTCAAATCAACACCATTCAAACTTAATTCGATCCAACACTTCCACTAAGGCGCACAGATCAATGACCCAAGATGTATTTCAGACCCCCCCGACTGATCTGCCTTTAACTGAGCGAGGGGTGGGTCCGGAACGGTTTTCATCCTCTAGTGCATCCCCCTTTATACATGGCAGCGATCTAATGGCCCTGAGTCCCATCGTCTCCTGCTGTCTAACTTACCATCGTCACCTCTGGACGTCACCACCCATATTTCCTAAAATAGTCATGTCCTATAATTGTTGTTAGTTATTCCCCCCATTCATTCGTCACAAGCCCCCTCACTACGACCTTCACCCCCAATCGATAGCCGCCACGTCACCTATCTATATTTCCCTCAGTCACCGTCACCCTCCATCTCACACTAAGTGATCCGTTGGCCATTTATTACTGGATAACCTATCTTTTATCCAACTGACCTGTCTCCCGCGCCCAACGGACACCCGTTTACTCAAAACTACCCTCATTCTCCCTTTTCTCAGCATTTACCACTCATCGCACTAGACATTTTTTTTACACCGTTGACTCCTTCGTTACAGTCAGTTGCCCTCATCCACAGTCTATCGCCCCCACTAACGTTGTTTGTCTTGCAGGTAGTATTGAAAAAATAGAGCCAAAGTCTAAATAAGCAGAAGGAGAGGATAATCCGTTTCTCCCGCCTCCTGTCGACCTTGAGAAGATCCCACTAGTCGACAAAGACCGATTAATCGCAGATACCAGGTGCGATTTTGATTTCGCAGACTTTCAGTCATGGCTGAGGGAAGTCTTCCTGGACTAGAGCGATGAAATCAGACTCTGGGAGTCCAATTTACCCCTTTACCTCTTCCCTCAGATTCACCCCTTCCCATAGTTCACCCTCAAGTGCCAAGCCCACTATATTCCCGAGAAGATAGCCATCGTCTCCTCCTTCGGAGTGATCCCGTTCCTCATCACAAACGAATCTATTGACCAGATGATGCAAATTCCTTGAGCTGAATCTGCATCACCCTTCAACTAGAAATTCTTACAGAGTTATACTAGAAAATGACCTTCCCCTAAAGAGCTCAAATATTCAATATTTTCCTTCCCCCATCCACTCAATTCCCCTCCACAAATCCTCCTTACCCTTCTTCCATGTTCTCAACTAAAGGAAACCAGATCATCTTGTCCCTTTGCGCTTTTTTAGGGTAATATTCTGATCAGTGGGTAGATGAACCCATTCTGGGTTTTCTATCCATCTTCTCTACCGATGAAAATCCCACCACCTAGTTTAACTTCAACACTTTCCTGGCGGACAATATTCATGAACATTTCGTGAATTTCGCCACTGAAGGCATGTTTAGAAACTCGTCGATATTGGCATAGTTGTTCGTCTTCTTCCAAGAGGACAAATTCATGTTTTCCATGCAGAAGATGGATGGAGATGGTAGACCCCAGGCAGTGACAGCATGGACCTCCTTGCTCAAGCAAAACTCCATGGAGTTCAACTTCAAGGAGTTCATTGATAAGTTATACCACCCTCTAGTGAGTATGCTTAGTGGCAGGCCCGAGCCTCGGATAAACGATGAATTTCAGAGGATCGTGCATCTCTCAGACAACACAAAGACAGGGGATTGGTACTTGTATCAAGATTACACCGATATCAGAGTATATGGGTGCGAGTTGGCACTATATAAGCTTCCCAAGTATCTACCTATCAGGATTTTTGCATTGGAATATATACGACAGATTATAATTTCCGATGATATCCATTTTGTGTCCCTCAAGAAAAAGAAGCATCTTAGAATCAAGGGGCAGAAAGAAATCCACAAAACATAACTTTATCCAACCGCTTTTGAAGTTGAGATCTAGCCCTTCCAACTTCAGAGAGGGATCTCTCTATATGATTTAGCTA
>CBVK0103430653.1:0-15210 GCA_900067695.1 Picea abies | reverse complement strand
TTTTTTCTAGATACCTAGGTTCATTGACTCACCAGTGTTAAAATCGTGACGTTCCCTTCAAGACGCACTACATGCTCCAAGGGTGCCACTCACCTGCATTCATGTTTCATTCACACGACGTGCCCTTCAAGATGCACTATGTGCTCCAAGGGTACCACTAGACTTTTGACTGATTTTGGTAAACGTCTGCCCTTGGAGTCAATACTTCGTCAGGCGACCTTATAGGAGACTAAGGGCCTCTAAGGAATAAGGACCCTGTCTTATTGCGCGCCCTTTAAAATCATTGTGAGCGACTGTCAGAGTCTATCGTCATGACATCGCGGATCTCTCGAACTAGGTAATATTTAACCTGCAGTTCGAGCCACAACGAGAGTGCTATTAGGTTGTGGCAGAGGTGCTACCACACCTCTCCCTCAATAAATGTGATTATGGTTAAAAATCTATCGTCATCCTTCATCCATCAATGAAACATGTCAAGGATCCAAAATCAACATCATAATATACCAGCCATATGTCACATATGTAATATAAAAAACACTCAGGCCATAACAGCCCACTCCCTTACTCGATCGAGAGTCCAAGGTGGTCTATCGATGCCATCGGCATCCTCAATCAGTCCAGAGTCTTGGACACTCTGGAAAAACCAATCAATAACACATGTCGATACAAATAAAATCAAATATATATCATCATATCCACAACATCATCATAATCCATAAGAGAAACAAACAAAAATGGAAACTATTGACGCATATCATATGCATCCTCCTAGGTAGCTGAGTGTGGAGTATAATTTTCCCACTGTACCTTGACCTGATCGAATGTTCAACATCGTAGTTGTCGAATACGATGGTCCAGAATGAAGATTTACTATGACATGAGTGCACCCTCGTTTGATACCTTCAAGGAACTCATGTCAATCACATGTTTAGGATCACTAACATAATGTCTCAAAATAGATATGTGAAAAACATCATACATACGCTTCAAATCAGGCAAGGCTAGTCAATAGGCCACGAACCCCTTCCTTTCCACAACATTGAAAGGTCCTAGGAACCTAGGAGAGAGGTTGGCACCCTTTCCAAACTTGAGCGAACTCTTGTGCGGTTTCACCCGCAAGAAGACTTGATCACCAACTTCATAACTACGGTCGACACGATGCACATCGACATAACTCTTCTATCGATCATGCACTTTATTGATCCTTTATATTATGGTTTTCAATTGATCTTCAATTTCTTAGATTGCTTATGGTCTTACTAGGACCCTATCCTCAAGTTGATCCCAACTCAAAGGCGTCTAACAGGGCCACCCATAAAGAAACTCGAATGGTGCCATCTTAATGGTGCTTTGATAACTATTGTTGTATGCAAACTCTACCAGTGGAAAGAACTCTTCCCAACGCTTTTGTTGGTCCATCACGTACATACGCAACATATCCTCCAAGATTTAGTTCATTCATTTGGTCTTCTCGTTTGTCTCTGGGTGATACGCAGTACTAAAGTTAAGTTGGGTTCCCAAGACCTCTTTCAAACTATTCCAAACTGTCTTGTAAACATCGATCCTTGATCGGATATGATCCTCTTAGGCACGCCATGCAACCTCACAATCTCACTGATTGAAACTCTATCTATGTCATGTGTCTGATATGTCGTACGCACATGGATAAAATTAGCACTCTTATTCATAGTGTCAACTACCAAAAAAACGAGTTGTGTATCCTCATCGTCAGCGACAATCCAACAATGAGATCCATCGAAATGACCTCCCATTTCGATTATGGGATAGCATTTGGTTTCATTAATCATGTTGGATGTTTATGTTCATCCTTTACTTGTTGACATTCTATACATCTTGCCATGTAGTTGAATATATCCATCTTCATTCCTTCCCATAAGAATAAGGGCTTAAGGTATGCCCTCATCTTCGTGACTCCTAGATGAGCCATGTACACTGCTCTATTAAGGTATGCCCTCATCTTCGTGACTCCTAGATGAGCCATGTACACTGCTCTATGATCTTCGTTTAATATCAAACTCCTCAACTCGTCATTGGGAAGTATGTAAATCCAGTTATAATATCTCATTAATCTGTCGTTGTCCATAGAAAATCCCTCATATTTTGGTACCATCATGGTGTTTTTTCTGACAAATTCATTAACCTCTTTGTACTAGTCATCGTTGCACTTTAAAGTTATAATATTTTCATGTAGATTCATCTGAAGAGGTATCACCGAAAATATGTGTGGTCTCTGACTCAATGCATCATCCACTCTGTTCACTATTCCTTTTATGTAGGAAATCTTGAAACCATACTCTCTAAGAAATTTCGACCAATGCCTTTGTCACACATTCAAGTCACTTTGCATAAAAATGTGTTGTAATCCACAATGGTCCATTTTTATTTCGATTTTTTGTTCAATCGGGTAGTGTCTCTAAACTCTCAATTCATACACAATGGCTAACAAATCCAAATCATTCATCACATAGTTCTCCTCATGCCTTATTATAAAAAATTACTTTTATTATGCCATTCATACTAACATAGTATATTTCTTCAGGCCACAAGACAAAACTCTGCAAGCTTGTACACAACCAAGGCAGGCAATCCCAAACATAGCATAACAAAAAATTGAACTAGTTGCTTCATGGATCACACTTTCGTACAGAAAGATTTGTGACGTTGTTGCATGTCTTCCATTAATTTAACTATTCAATTAATTTAACATTATGGTTGAACCTTTGAATTAAAGAGAAAATCAAGAATCGAATCGCAAGCAATAGGTAAGTTGGCTCCCAAAATGAAAACTAAAAACGCTGAAAAAAAAAATGGAAATAAGAAAAATGCAATGGGAAAAATGCATCCAATCACAAACTAATTACTGGCGAAACAAGAAGGCCCAGAGAAACAGCCAAGCATAAAGTAAATTGGATGCAATGACAGTGAAGAAAAATATGTAAACTTTTAATTAACCATGGCTTTTTCATTATCAATCCACACAAAACAAGTGCACACATATCCAACTTCAAGGGGCCATTAAATTTTTTATCAACATATAACTTCACATCGTTTTTTAAAAACTACTTTCAATGCAAAATTTAACGCTCGTACCGTAACTAAAGGCATAGAATCCGATGTGGTTGTCCTGCACTCTCACTCCATCTAGCTCTTACTCGCTAACCATTAAGACCTTACTGATACCTCCTAGCCAACACTAGGGGTACTCTTCTTCCCCCTGAGCCCCCTGAGCCGCAAAGGAGCCATGCCAAGAGTAAAATATGGTAGCATAGCCTTACGCATACCAGTTGTCCTTTATTCCCCTCCTCCGACATTTCTTTTATAGAGTTTTCTTAGTGAATTGTTTCCAAACACACATTAAATTATTTTTGTTAATTTATTATTAGGAAAATTATCCCCCCGTACACTTGTCACCTCATCACTTAGTTACACCAGAAATTCATTTAATTAATTAATTTAAAACTCAAATTCTCTAACCCACCTAAAAACGTTCCTAAAAATGCTCCTTTATGTCCGTTTATTCCCTTAAATACTACACCTATCTTAAATCTTAGTTGAGTTCAAAATTAGAAATTTATCTAGACTAGATTTTCTTCTATGTTCCACCTTCATATTGTAATTGAGTTTCCTCTTTTTGGTCTAAGTTCTAAATTAACAAGTTTTTCATTTAGCCAACAATTTATCGTTTAATAATTTAATCCCCCACTAATTTTTAAATTTAAATTTTTTTACCCCCATTATCTTTAGTCCCCCCTTTATTACTTTCTTAGTTAATTTTTAGTTCTCATGTTCTACTTAGGCCTAGGCTTTAAAGTCAACTAGGCTAAGCAAACATTGTTTTTAAGGGAAATTTTATAATTTTTTAAACTTTACTCATGCAACAATTAACTTAGGATTGTTTTTAAGGGAAATTTTATAATTTTTTAAACTTTACTCATGCAACAATTAACTTAGGGATGACCATGTCAAAATGAGATTTTTTTTCTAGGTACCTAGGTTCATTGACTCACTAGTGTTAAAACCGTGACATTCCCTTCAAGATGCACTACATGCTCCAAGGGTGCCACTCACCTGCATTCATGTTTCATTCACACGACGTGCCCTTCAAGATGCACTATGTGCTCCAAGGGTACCACTAGACTTTTGACTAATTTTGGTAAACGTCTACCCTTTGAGTCTATACTTCGTCAGGCAACCTTATAGGAGACTAAGGGCTTCTAAGGAATAAGGACCCTATCTTATTGCGCGCCCTTTAGAATCATTGTGAACGACTGTCAGAGTCTATCGTCATGACAACGTGGATCTCTCAGACTAGGTAATATTTAACCTACAATTCGAGCCACAGTGAGAGTGCTAGTAGGTTGTGGCAGAGGTGCTACCACACCTCTCCCTCAATAAATGTGATTATGGTTAAAAATCTATCATCAGCCTGCATCCATCAATGAAACATGTCAGTGATCCAAAATCAACATCATAATATACCATCCATATGTCACATATGTAATATAAAAAACACTCAGGCCATAACAACCCACTCCCTTACTCGATCCAGAGTCCAAGGTGGTCTATCGATGCCATCGATAGCCTCAATCAGTCCATATTCCTGGACACTCTGGAAAAACCAGTCAATAACACATGTTGATACAAATAAAATCAAATATATATCATCATATCCACAACATCATCATAATCCATAAGTAAAACAATCAATCATATAATGAACCAAATCACCTGCATGCAAATGTCCCCAAAGAATAAATTCAATCAGGTGTGCATAAGAGAGGGATGTTACATACACCCCCTCTTGTTTTAAACTTTGTCCCAAAGTTTCACAGTATATAAGTGCATAAATAAAGTATCTCACAATATCTAAGTGTCTAGCTATCAAACAAAAATGGAAATTGTTGACGCATATCATATGCCTCCTCCTAAGTAGTCGAGTGCGGACTATAATTTCCCCATTGGACCTTGACCTGATCAACTGTTCGATGCCATAGATTTCAAATGTGACAATCCATAATGAAGATTGGCTCCACTGTGAGTCTACCCTCATTCAATACCTACAACGAACTCATGTCAATCACATGTGTAGGATCACTAACATAATGTCTCAAAACAGATACGTGAAAAAAATCGTGCATACGCCTCAAAAAATCAGGAAAGGCTAGTCGATAGGACACGAGCCCCTTCATTTCCACAATCTTGAAGGTTCCCATGAAACTAGGATATATTTTAGCACCCTTTCCAAACTTGATTGAAATCTTATGCAGTTTCACCCACAAGAAGACTCAATCGCCAACTTCATAACTACGATCGACACGACACACATCGACATAACTATTATACTGATCCTGTGCTTCCTTTATCCTTTGTCTTATGGTTTTCATATGGTCTTCCATTTCTTGGATTGCTTCAGGTCCCACCAAGACCATTTCCTCAATCTGATCCCAACTCAAAGGCATTCGAAACGGTTGCCTGTAAAGAAACTCGAAAGATGCCATCTTAATGGTTCTTTGATAACTGTTGTTATATGCAAATTATACCAGTGGAAATAATTCTTCCCAATTCTTTTGTTGGTCCATCACGTACATACACAAAATATCCTCCAATATTTGGTTCGTTCGCTCGGTCTTCCCATCTGTTTTCGAGTGATACTCAGTACTAAAGTTAAGTTGGGTTCACAAGGCCTCTTGGAAACTAGTCCAAAATCATCCTGTAAACACCGATCCTCTATCGGATATAATCCTCTTAGGCATGCCATGCATACTCACAATCTCACTGATGAAAACTATAGCTAATTCAGGTGTCTGATACGTCATACACACAGGAATAAAATGAACTCTTCATTAGAGTGTCAACTACCAAAAAAATCGAGTCATGTCTCCTTGTCGTTAGTGGCAGTCCAACAATGAAATCCATCGAAATGACCTCCCATTTTGATTCCGGAATAGCGTGTGGCTGTAGTAATCATGTTGGATGTCTATGTTCATCCTTCACCTACTGACATTCTAGACATCTGGCCACGTAGTTGACTATGTTTTCCTTCATTCCTTTCCAGAAGAATAAGGGTTTAAGGTCCGCCCTCATCTTCATGACTCTCGGGTGAGCCATGTACACTGTTCTGTGATCCTCATTTAGGATCAAACTCCTCAACTCGTCGTTCGGTGGTATGTAAATCTGATTTTTAAACCTCAATAGTACATCGGCATCAAACGTAAATCCTTCAAATCTTGGTACCATCATCGTGTTTTGTCCAATAAAATCCTTGACCTCTTTGTACCAGTCATCGTCGCGTTGTAAAGTTAGAATATTTTCAGTAGGATCACTAACATAATGTCTCAAAATAGATACGTGAAAAACATCATACATACGCTTCAAATCAAGAAAGGCTAGTCAATAGTCCATGAGCCCCTTCCTTTCCACAACATCGAAAGGTCCCAAGAACCTAGGAGAGAGGTTGGCACCCTTTCCAAACTTGAGCAAACTCTTGTGCAGTTTCACCCTCAAGAAGACTTGATCACCAACTTCATAACTACGGGCGACACAATGGGCATCGACATAACTCTTCTGTCGATCATGCACTTTATTGATACTTTATATTATGGTTTTCATTTGATCCTCAATTTCTTGGATCGCTTATGGTCTTACTAGGACCCTATCCTCAAGTCGATCCCAACTCAAAGGTGTCTAACAGGGCCACCCATAAAGAAACTCGAATGGGGCTATATTAATGGTGCTTTGATAACTATTGTTGTATGTAAACTCTACCAGTGGAAAGAAATCTTCCCAATGCTTTTGTTGGTCCATCACGTACATACACACCATATCCTCCAAGATTTAGTTCATTCATTCGTTCTTCTCGTCTGTCTCTGGGTGATACGCAGTACTAAAGTTAAGTTGGGTTCCCCAGACCTCTTTCAAACTATTCCAACCCGTCTTGTAAACACCGATCCTTGATCGGATAGGATCCTCTTAGGCATGCCATGCAGTCTCACAATCTCGTTGATGAAAACTCTATCTATTTCATGTGTCTGATATGTCATATGCACATGGATAAAATTATCACTCTTCGTCATAGTGTCAACTACCACAAAAATGAGTTGTGTCTCCTCATAGTCAGCGAAAATCCAACAATGAGATCCATCGAAATGACCTCCCATTTTGATTATGGGATATCATGTGGTTTCATTAATCATGTTGGATGTCTATGTTCAGCCTTTACTTGTTGACATTCTATACATCTTGCCACGTAGTTGAATATATCCGCCTTCATTCCTTCCCATAAGAATAAGGGTTTAAGGTCTGCCCTCATCTTCGTGACTCTTGGATGAGCCATGTACAATGCTCTATGATCTTCGTTTAATATCAAACTCCTCAAATCGTCATTGGGCGGTACGTAAATCCAGTTATAATATCTCATTAATCTGTCGTTGTCCATAGAAAATCCCTCATATTTTGGTACCATCATGGTGTTTTTTCTGACAATTTCATTAACCTCTTTGTATGAGTCGTTATTGCACTTTAAAGTTAGAATATTTTCATGTAGATTTGTCTGAAGAGGTATCACCGAAAATATGTGTGGTCTCTGACTCAATGCATCATCCACTCTGTTCACTATTCCTTTTATGTAGGAAATCTTGAAACCATACTCTCCACTCTGTTCACTATTCCTTTTATGTAGGAAATCTTGAAACCATACTCGCTAAGAAATTTTGACCAATGCCTTGGTCACACATTCAAGTCGATTTGTGTAAAAATGTGTTGTAATCCACAATAGTCCATTTTTATTTCGAATTTTCATCCAATCAGGTAGTGTCTCTAAACTCTCAAGTCATACACAATGGCTAACAAATCCAAATCATGCAACACATAGTTCTCCTCATGCCTTTGTAACTTTCTCGAGATGTAAGGAATCACCCGACTGTATTGCATCAAGAATGTGCCTAAGAATTCCTTGGATGTGTTAGTGCATACCAAGAAGTCCTTGTCCATATCAAGGACCTTTAGTATCGGCGTTGTCTTCAACATCTCCTTGAGGCTTCGAAAAGTTCTGCGTATTTCTCGGTCCACAAAAACTTCTTGTTCTTCTTCTACAATTCCGTAATCCAATTTTCTATCTTCAAAAAACCCTCGACGAAACGTCGATATTATCCCGCTAAACCCATGAAGCTACTCACTTCTAGGACATTCGTCGTAGTAGGACATTCCATAATAGCCTTAACCTTGGTAGGATTCACAATGATCCCTTCGTTAGAGATGACATGCCCTAAGTAATGAATCTTAGATTGATAAAACAAACATTTCAACAGTTTTCCAAACAATTTGTTCTCTCGTAGAGACTGTAGTACCAAGCACAAGTTTTCTTCATGTTCTTCCATCGTCTAAGAATATATCAAAATATCGGCAATGAATACTTCAACAAACTTGTCCAAGTATTCACAGAACACACCATTCATCAAACTGATTAATACCCCAGGGGCATTTGTCAGAACAAACGGTAAAATAGTAAACTTGTAATGTCCAAACCTCATCTTGAATGCGGTCATAGGAATTTTTTCCTCCTTGATCTGTAACTGGTGATACCCTGATCTCAAGTCGATCTTAACAAACGGTAAAATAGTAAACTTGTAATGTCCAAAACTCATCTTGAATGCGGTCATAGGAATTTTTTCCTCCTTGATCTGTAACTGGTGATACCCTGATCTCAAGTCGATCTTCAAAAACACTGTTGCACCCTTCTTTTGATCAAACAGATCATTTATTTGTGGCAACGAATATTGGTTTTTGATCATTTCCTTGTTCAATTATCGGTAGTCAATGCAGAGTCTCCACGACTCATCCTTCTTCTGTATGAAAATGATAGGCGCACCCCACAGTGACACACTCAGACGTATAAGTCCTAGATCCAGCAACTCCTTTAGTTTCATTTTCAACTCCTATAACTCAGGGGTCGACATCTGATAACGAATTCTTGTTATCGGTTCAGTTCCCAGTTTTAATTCGATGGTAAATTCCAATTCCCTCTCTGGTGGAAACCTCGGTAACTCCTTTGGGAATATGTCTGCAAATTATCATACTACTGGAAGGTATTATAGTCCTTTCGCCACGCCCTTTTTGTTTAATGCAAGGATCACATATAGCTTGCAAAACTTGCGCGTGTTCTTCTGTAACTGTAGGGAAGAGATGAACCTTAGGTAAACTCCCTGGTTCCTACCTACAATAACACGTCTTTGTTCATCATTGTCGACCAAAATCAATTGTTTTGTCTTATAGTTGAGTATCGCCTCATGTGATTCCAACCAATCCATACCGATCACAACGTCATAAGATCCTAATATCGTGACAACCAAATGCAGAGAGCATGCGAATTTATCAGGAAAATGTTCAACAAAACGTGGAAACACCTTCAACTTCTGAAGCACTTGTCACAAAACATAGAGATAAATCAATTTTTGAGGCAATGGTTTAACACGCAGAAGGAAATTGATTTTTAAGGGAAGTGTGTAACAAGGCAGAGTTAAAAGGATTGCTGATGCACAATCAATCCTGAGATGAAGTACCATCTCCCATCCTTTACAGTGAATTTGTGGACGAAAAATAAACCTTCATTGAGCACCTACAAGGCTAAGAAGAAGTAAAATGAGAAGATATATAGGACCAGAAGTTTTCAAGAACAGAGAGAAGAGACTACCACATTCATCTCAAACTGAGTGAAGAGAATATATGAGATTATAAAGATTGTGTATTCTCTTGTGTGCACCAAACTTTCTGGTAATGCAGTCATAGATATCCAAATGGCCCAAATTATAAAAAATTACTTTTATTATCCTAGACTGTGCACAAATCCATCATGCCATTCATACTAACACAGTATATTTCTTCAGGCCACAAGACACAACTCTGTAAGCTTGTACACAACCAAGGCAAGCAATCCCAAACATAGCATAACAGAAATTTGAACTAGTTGCTTCATGGATCACACTTTCATACAGAAAGCTTCCCGACGTTGTGGCATGTCCGCCATTAATTTAACTACTTCATTGAATTAAAGAGAAAATCAATAATCAAAAGTAGCTAAGTTAACTCCCAAAATGAAAAATAAAAACGTTGAAACCATAATTTTGGAAATAAGAAAAACGCAATGAGAAAAATGCATCCAATCACAAACTAATTATTGACAAAACAAGAAGGTGCAAAGACAGAATGAGTTCACGAGTTGAGCGAACAAGAGGTAAGCAACCAAGCACAAAGAGTAAGCAGGACACAATGACAGTGAAGATAAATATGTAAACTTTTAATTAAACACATCTTCTTCATTATGAATCCACACAAAACAAGTTCACACACATCCAGATTCAGGGGCCATTACAATTTTTATCAACATATAACTTCACATCTTTTCTCAAAAACTAGTTTCAATGAAAAATTTAATGCACATAAGGTGCATAATCTGAAGTAGTTGTCTCGTGCTCTTGCTTCATCCATCTCTTTCTTGTTAACCAATGACACCTCATCGGTACCTCCCAACCAATGCTAGGGGTAATTTACTTCCCCTTGAGCCCCCCGAGCTGCAAAGGGGCCACACACACAAACCAAAGAAAGCTGTCCCCCTTGAGCCCCCCGAGCTGCAAAGGGGCCACACACACAAACCAAAGAAAGTTACCTCCTAGATCACCTATCCAAGTTGGGTGTCATCAAAAGAAAAATTAGTCAAGAATAATAGAGTTTTCTTAGTGACTTGTTTCCAAACTCACATTAAATTCTTTTTATTAATTTATTATTAGGAATATCACCCCCTACCCCCCCGGTACGCTTATCACTCGATTCCTTAGTTGCATTTCGAGAAATTCATTTAATTAATTAATTTAAAATTTAAAATTCCCTCACCCACCTAAAATCATTCATAAAAATGTTCCTCGATGTTGCTTTATTCCCTTACATTCCCTTAAAGACTAACGCATGTCTTAAAGATTAGTTGAGTTTGAAATTAGAAATTTCTCTAGACTAGATTCCTTCTATGTTCCACCTTCCCATTGTAATTAAGTTTCCCTTTTTTGGTCTATGTTCTAAATTAGTAAGTTTTGAAATTAGCCAACAATTTATCTTTTACTAATTTAATCCTCCATTAATTTTTAAATTAAAAGAATTTTACCCCCATTATCTTCATTCCCCCCTTTATTACTTGCTTAGTTCATTTTTAATTCTCATTTCCTACTTGGACCTAGGCTTCAAAGTTAACTAGGTTTAGAAAAAATTGTTTTTGAGGGAAATTTTATAATTTTTTAAACTTTACTCACACAAAAATTAACTTAGGGTTGACCAAGTCAAAATGAGATTTTTTTCTAGGTACCTAGGTTCATTTACTCACCTTTGTTAAAATTGTGACATGCCCTTCAAGATACAATACGTGCTCCAAGGGTTCCACTCACCTGCGTTAATGTTTTATTCACGCAATGTGCCCTTCAAGACGTATTATGTGCTCCAAGGGTGCAACTCGCCTTTTGACTGATTTTGGTAGACATCCACCCTTGGATTCAATGCTCGATCAGATGACCTTATGGGAGACTAAGGGCCTCTAAGGAATAAGGACCTTGCCTTATTGCGTGCCCCTTAGAATCATTGTGAGTGACTATTACAGTCTACCCTCACGACATCATGGATCTCTCGAAATAGGTAATCATTAACCTACAGTTTGAGCCATGGCAGGAGTGCTATTAGATTGTGGTAGGGTTGTTTCCACACCTCTCCCTCAATATCTATGGTTTTCATGTGTGACCCCTTTACTCCAAATGTGAGTCTGGTTAGCAAGCTATCGTCAACCTACATCCATCAACGAAACATGTCAACAATCAAAAATCAACATCATAATATACCATTCATATGTCACATATTGAATATCAAAGACACTCAAACCATAACAACCCACTCCCTGACTTGATTCGGAGTCTAAGGAGGTCCATCGATGTTATCGATATCTTCAATTGGTCCAGAGTGATACACACTTAGGAAAAACTAGTCAATAGCACCCATCGATAGAAATAAAATCAAATATATATCATCATATGAACAACATCATCAAAATTCATAAGCGAAACAGTCAATCACCTACAGTTTGAGCCATGGCAGGAGTGCTATTAGATTGTGGTAGGGTTGTTTCCACACCTCTCCCTCAATATCTATGGTTTTCATGTGTGACCCCTTTACTCCAAATGTGAGTCTGGTTAGCAAGCTATCGTCAACCTACATCCATCAACGAAACATGTCAACAATCAAAAATCAACATCATAATATACCATTCATATGTCACATATTGAATATCAAAGACACTCAAACCATAACAACCCACTCCCTGACTTGATTCGGAGTCTAAGGAGGTCCATCGATGTTATCGATATCCTCAATTGGTCCAGAGTGATACACACTCAGGAAAAACTAGTCAATAGCACCCATCGATAGAAATAAAATCAAATATATATCATCATATGAACAACATCATCAAAATTCATAAGCGAAACAGTCAATCGTATAATGAACCAGATCACTTGCACACAAGTGTCCTCAAAGAATAATTCCAATCAGGTGTCTGCAGGACCAGTATATTACAATTTCGATCCTTGAATACGATGCCTTCTTCTACACTTTTGCATTGCAAAGACAAACAAAAAATAAAAATGAAAAACACAATTATATACTAGTAGTTGTGCAGAAAAGGAAAAAAGGCTTGGGGAAAAACACCATTATATACCACTCCTTTTGGAAAGTGAGGACATGAAGAAATATACACAAAGAATTAATGGGTAAATGATTTTGTATGGACTTATTTGGTTTCTATACAAAATAAAAAATCATCATGGATTCATAAATTACTATGGATTTTCCATGCATGTTCTCACTACTATCGCTACAATAGAATCTTCCATTTTCTATATTTTATGCCAAAATACTAGTCTCATATGATTTACTCAAATATGAAATAATAAATGGTACAAATAAAATGGAACCCCTTTATTTCCTAGTGGCCCAATACTTTACATGGCTAGATAGTCATGTAGGGTTTGGGTTAGGGTTTTTGTACGTTGCAACTCCCAATTATGGTAGGGTTTTATACTCTAGAATATTATTGAAATTCCACATTTCACTAGATCCACAAGTGAGAGTATTGGAGCTAACATGGAATTCACTCAGTATCATGGTGGTCAACAATATAAGCCATCTTTTGGAAGGGACGAATTCATCATACACACTCAAATTGAGATGATCTTTACATTGTTGGAAAGATCTTGAAGTGTGGAATAGTTTCAAGAGGATGTGAACATTTTTCATAAAGTTTTGACCCTAGAAATGGAAATTTAAGGCCTCAAATAGACTTTGGAAGTTTTTTGAAACCAGATCAACAAAGTGAGAACTACCCCTAAAATCGGCCTTATAATATAATCACTCCAAGTTTTCCACGTAGAAAGTACCAAAATATATGAAACATTATTTAATGATCTATTTCAAATAGTACCCCTCCATTTAGGGATGATTTTGGTGTCCAAAACATTTTTACTAAAGGAGGTGAGAAAATTTTTCCTATACCTTCTCCCCAGAGTACCATTTTCCTTTGATTGGATGTTGTCTTTTCAACCTCACTTGTAAGAGTTCATGTTTCCCCCATTTTGTTTTTCTCGAATTATTTTGCAATATTGTATCTTTTGCTAACTTTTCCTAAGCTTTTGGTGCTAAGTCTGCTATGGTAGGCAAGACTTGCTCATTAATTTCCTGGTCCAATATGGAAGACTCACAAAGTTTCATATTTCAATATTCAATATTGTGACCTACTTTCTCCAATACTTCAAAAGGATCATGCCATGGAGCCTTGATCTTCTTACAATGACCCTATATCCTTTTTCTATTTAGATGCAAAAAAACTCTATATCCACTTGGAATATTTTCTCAATTATGTGTTGACCATGTTAGACATTGTAGTTTTCCTATGACTTCTTCAATGTCTACTATACTTACAAATGGATATACATTAACTTATCATTGAATTGTTTATCCTTCAATGTTTCTCCTAGTGTCTTCCATCACTCCTCCTTATTTCCCATATACAACATATAAGGGTGAAGGTGTGAAATACCCAATGCAAGATTCAAAATGGGACATACTCGTAGAAGTGTGGACTACTTTGTTGTAAGAGTGTTGAATATAAAATCAAATTTTCATCAAAAGTCTAGGAAATCTTTTGATTATGTCCCCTCAGTTTCAACCAATGTTCTATTCTCTACATTTTCTTTTCCATCTATTTATGGATGGAAAGTTGTAGATATCTTCAACATGGTGTCTGTATTTTCCCAAAGTGTAGTCGAAAAGGCATTGAGATATCTGGTATCTTTATGATATTATAAGTCATGGGAAGAAAGAGTTTGTAATATTTGTGATATTAAGAAAGTAAAGGATAATTTTTTTTCTTGAATACCCTCATATGCATATTAGTACTTAATTTTACAATATTTATAATACTAATAATATTTATGAATTATGAAAAATCATAAAACTAATTATTAAAGAAATTAAATTAATAATTATTTTAAATAAAAAAATATAAAAAGATAACCATTAGAGAATTAAGGTTTTCACATTTAGTTGTATTTCTCTTGAACTTTCAAGATTTTAAACACTGTTAAAAGTTTAAAATCATACATTGGCCAAATTGGTAAATATTTTAATCACTCATTTAACTCTAAATACCTCATATTATTAGAGAAAACTAAATTCATTTCCTCATCACCCTTCTACACATTGTGTATTATTAGGGAGGCTCTCCAAATTGGAAAACACCCATATAATTTTAATCAAGAGAATGACTATAAAATAAGTCATTCTTGAAAGCGTAACATTCACCACCTCAAACATACAACCTAATTCAATTATTTATTGTCAATCTTCTCCCTTTCCCCAACTTTGTTTTATTGTTTTTCACCTCATCTTTTAATTTATTTTAATACTAATTATTCATTTTAATTTTAATTAAAATTTTGATACAGTTATAAATTTCATTTTCCCTATCTTAACGGTTATCTCTATCTCATATTCCTTTCCTATTTAATATCATGCACTCGTTTTCCATTCCTTATCTTCATTTTCCATGAAACATTGTGTTAATGCCCTGTAAATTTCCCAGAGGTTGTCAGGAAAGAAGAAATTTAC